>APFE030753605.1:0-19853 GCA_000404065.3 Pinus taeda
TCTCATGGGCACATATTTGGGCAGTCTGTATGGGGGTAACTCACAACCATATATTCTGATAACGGTGTAGTTTTGGTAAAAATACCAATCCCCAATGCTGTATACTTTGGACAACTGAAGGATTCTCTGCATCTCATCTGTTAGTCTTGGAGGAGGTGAGCTCAGGAACAGAGACATGGCTGGGTGGATGAAAAGGTCTATAAACTCACAGTAAGTGTATGGAGAATAGGCTCTGCAGTGAAAAACTGAGGCCCAATACACTACTGACCTTGGATTACCTTGTGCATCCACTCTTTTAACAACAAAGGAAAATTTCTCATGTTGATAGTATAAAATTAGGTGGTAGATGTAGGAGGAGTATCTGAACACCTTTTCCCTTGATAGGTTCATAAATTGCTCATGCATTTTGTCTGATATGTAGGTGGCATAGTCATAGCAAATTGGAGCTTTGCCAGGGGAAAACATGAGCATCATTACCAGTACAGTTTCATCAATATTCTCAATTGAGTTAGAACCCAGAATGGGACTGATCATATATGCAAGGTCCCTGCCCAATGGATTGAGGTATACATGAAAAATGGGAGGCTACTGCACAGTATTAGAGTTAATAAATAGTTGGTTCAGCTTTTTGATCTAAGCATCTGTCAACATCTTAGCTCCTTGATTTATCAGATCAAACAAAGATAGGGGAACCAATTTCTTCTCAGTCTTGAATTGCAGCATCTCTCTGATGGCCTCAGGGGTAATGTAGAAAACAACTGAGCCTGAAGGGTCAAGCACAGCTCTCTGAGTCGGATCATAACATTTAGCACATAGGTGAATTAGGTCAGGGAATTGATTGACGTGAGGAAGCTTGAAGATTGGGAGGAAGGAATCCCAAATGCCCAGTATATATGTTCTAGTTTCATGTTTGGCCTTCAATTCATTTAGCAGGTGGAGGTGGAATTTGCTTTGTGCTAGGAATTACTTAGAGATTTGGCAATCCAAATCTTCTAGAGCCTTCCACTCCAATTCTCTCTGAGGGGCATTCAAAGGGGAAATATTGAGGGCCACAGGTGCTACTGGTGTATCCATAGTTACTTAAAAAACTCTGCTGATATGTGAATTGGCGTTACTAGGCTGAGTAACAGAAAAGAGTATTTCTTGGAAGAAGAGGTGAATTGAGAAACAGAGGGCGACAGGGTATACTGCAGCAATTGAAATACTACACACAGCAGTGAAGGGAGGGCGAATACTTGTGTTTAACAGAGTTCTTTCACAGTAATTAGGTGTAGGTTTGGGTTTCCTGTTTCACGACTGCGCGAACAGAATGCAGGTTATGAGAAAGTTTTGGTAACAAGGCTTAGCCAGTGAATTTCGAGCTTCCGACTTCAAATGGGAACTAGGCGAAAGGGATTTGCTGGTGAATTATGAGTTTTTCAGTGTTTTAAGTGAATATAGTCAATTTTGCAGACAAAACCAGGCTCATAGAGGATTTGGAGGGATAAATACCTGGTAAACTTAACAGTCCGGGTCACAAATGCAGGTGGGTAGGCGCGCCAAAGGTCTCCCGGTCGAATTCAGTAGGTTGGTGCAAAATTTGGACGTAAAATACATGCAGAAGACGCAACAGAAGTTTATGCAAAAAGTGCAAAAAATGCGAAAAATTGGAAAAAATATGGATTTTTGGGACATTGGCGCCTTTTTCGGATGACGTCAGCATGACGTCATCAGGTGGGGCCAGGGTCGGATGACGTCAGCATGACGTCATCAGGTGACGTGGCGGCTTATGAGTGGTCCACGGGGATGGTGAGGTGGCAGACAGGTGGAGCAATGGTAGACGGGGGCGCGGACGCGGCGATGACGCTCGCAGTGACGTAGCGGTGACGCTGGTAAGCGGATTAGCGGAAACCGGAAACCACAGGCGGTATCATTTCACACTGCTTATGATACGGAAGTGGAGTTGTGAGAGGGGGCTCCGATACGCTGTGGGGGCGATGCGTGGCCGAGGCCTGACGTCACCCTCTCACAGATATCGGACGCTATCTTTCGGATGTCGGGGCCGGTCCGATATCCACGTGAGCCGTTGGATGAAAAGCGCCCGATTGGACGGTCGACGGGTTGATGAATTGCCTGGATGATATGACGTCGGGCGAGTAATAAAAAATAATTTTTCACGGGATTTGTGCCCGGCGGGACCCTTAGAAATATTAACGGATTTGTATGGTTTTTCAATGTTTCTTTATAAAATCACGCAAGGCATTAAAACTTTGGATAAGTCGGGGAAATGATTTTTACAATGTATTTCTTTGTAAAATTGCGCATAGCTCAAAAACTTAGGATAAGGCGGAAAAGTGGGTTTTCAACGTATTTTTGCCTTTTGAGCGGGTTTAAGGGTGCAAATGGGTTTTTTCCAAGGTTTCTTAGGCAGAATGAATGGTTGAATAGGTAAATGAGTTCTGAAGGAGAAAAAGAGGTAAGGCTTGGGTTTTTAAACTGACCAGATGTCAATTTAATTCCCTAGTGGTGAACATATGGCTATAATGCCAAGGGGGAAATATTTATAGAATGCTTGGGGTTTATACACCATGGTGTTATAATAGTAGGGAAAGGGTGACATAGGGAATTAGATAATAGAAGTTAGGGGTTAATATGGAGGGAAAAGGTGAATGAGGAGTGTTGTCACTAAGTTTATTTGAAAACAACTTAGCTCAGGGAGTAGATCAAAATGAAAAGAATTTTGCACAAGAAATATGGCTCTTAAAGGAAAAAAGAACCAACATAAAACCTTGAATTCTTTCATAAACACAACTGGTGTAGGGGTGTTAGTAATGAGTGTAAAACAAGGAAAAAAGGAAGTTAAACATGCTCCATTGTGTTGTTTTCTTTATATTGACCAGCAAGATTCTACTTGAAAGGAATACCACTTCTGCAACCCCATCTACCTACCCATCTACTTGCCTAGCATTTTTTGTTTCTTCTTGGAGGGTGCACTTGGACTTGCAGACACTTATGTGCCTTTTATTTTCCATTGGATTTTTCTTTTGATTGCCTATCCAGCACTACCCTTATTACTTCCAAGGCCCCAGATTAAGCAGTTGGGAACCTTAGTTTCTCTGCCTAACTATTGGTCTGCCAAGATTAATCAGTTTGGACAGACTTCTTTCTCTATTCTACAACAGAAAATTGAAACATGGCATAATCCAGATTAGACTGTTGGACCATCCATTAAAATTTAGTAAACATGAAGGCATGTACACACCTTGCCTTTTCTTCGAAATATGGGATCTTTGTATCAGCAAAGCAGAGCATATTTGGCATTTTGAATTTGCCAATCATGAAATATGAAACCTATTGGTATAGGTATCCAACACTCTATTCTCTGGTTGAGCAAATGATTTTGGTATAGGTTTTGATGTGATGTTTTTGGTATATGTACATATGCATATGGATGTAAATACTATCATGATATGTGCTATAAAGCTCCAATAAGAACTATGGGTGTCATGTCATTATGGTTTTCATGTTGTATGTTATCATGTTGGTTTGCTTCTCAGCAGGTTGATCATGGTAAATATTACATTGAGCTAAGTTATAAAGCTCCATGGGTAGTATTTTTTTATTTCAATAGTCTTGTTAGTTGTAGGTGTCATTGAACATTGAGGATGGTGTTCCTCTAAGGGGGAGGGTTCTGTAACATCCCTAGTCAAAATTCCAGGTAAATAAAGTTAATAAAAGAAAAATAATAACCAAGGTCATGGGACACGTATTCCAAGATGAATTATGGGAAAAACATCCTAGTGTGAGTGTTCATTTGGTTTATTACAGCTAAGGAAATTGGAAAAGGCAATGGCAAAGGCTTTGGAAAGGTAAAATGGATTTTTTGGCAATTTATTTACGAAAATATTGGAAATTAGGAGAAAAGTAAGGTGAAAGGTCACAGGTGGCATGTGAGGAGGAAAATGAAAGAAAATAATGGAAAATTGAAGAAAATAGAGGCCACATTAATAAAAAGGCTTCTGAGGATCAATTGGTACCTTTTTGTTAGTTCAATTTTGGAGCTCTCTCTCTATTCTCTCTCTTACATACTCTTAGACACTTAGAGTTTTCTTGGAGCACTCTAGCATTGGATCAAGGAAATAAAAGGAAGGAACAAGAAGGAAAATGAAAGCAAGGATCTGGCAAGGAAGAGAAGCATCTAGCAACTAAAACTGTATTATTTGCAGGTATCAATTTGCATGTGTGATTTCCTTGCTAGATTTGGCATGCATGGTACATGAATGTATGTATTTGGTTCTTTTGCTGTCATTGGAATGGGTTTTTCCAGGTGTGACAATGTTCCTCAACCTTGCCTTTCCATTTATTGATAGTCATGGTGTGATGGATTCTCTTATATTTGGTTGAGCTAGATTTCTAGATGGATTCAAAATTGAGTGAGGTTGTCTCTGAAAGAAGGAACACAAGGCCTAGGAATCCTTATACCGAGTTGGGATTGAAGTAAAGCCACATTTTGTGTGCCTTGATGGGCCTAGGAATCCTCGACTGATGAATGGTGGGATATACGGTAAATCCTAAAGGTGTGTTCCCTCGATCAGGCCTAGGAATCCTTGACCAGTAAATGGTGAGATATACAATAAAGTATGGAGGACAGAGTCTTGATTAGGCCTAGGAATCCTCGACCATTCTATGTCGAGATATACGGTATATCCTAGAGACTAGGAGACATAAAAAATACTTATGGTGTAGGTGGAGAAATATGGTGGCATCCATGCTTGTTTAAGGCTTAGTGATCTGGTGGGGATTGTGATAAACCTTGAGGAAACCTGGCTTGGTTTGGTTTTGAGTCCCACAATCATGCTTGGAATATGGCACACAGGTGATTAGCTGAAAGAAAGATTTTTTTCAGCCAATCTATGGTTGGGTGGTTTGTGGAAGTCCCATAGCTAGTTGGATTCTAAATACATTAATAAGAGCTCTTTCTCCTTGGTATTTCATGTGTAAATGTATTGGCTTATATATGGGTTTTATGGATGTTATGCCCTTGTTATTTATGTTGGTTATATGTTGGTTATGAGTATGTTTAATGACAGACTTGACATATGACTCTGATCATGTTTGATTAGTAATTGAAAGTAGAATGAATACATGACCTAATAGATGATAATGTAGTTGTTGTGATAAGGCAACAATGCTTCTTTACGAATTTCAGAGAAGTATGAGACCCCTATGCTCAGATATGTTGTTATGACCTGTAGATTGCATATTTGTGACATGTTTGATGAAATTCTTGTCATGGATAGTAGTGGTTCAGGCCTTAGACTAGGCACTGCGTGCTACGCCCGCAAGATGTTGGGGTACGCACAAGGGAAGCTTTGAAAATTGGCGCGAATGTAGGAGGATGATGAGAACATGGTTTGGGAAGCCTAAGTTGTGACTAATAGACAAGTATGATGGGCAGGATGATCCGCATGCACATCTGGCCAAATGGACCTAGGCTTATGGAGAAAAGCCCCAACTTGAATGGGTGCACTTGTTCTGTCATACCCTGGATGCTATCGCCATGAGTTGGTATATAGAAATAGAGCTTTGCCATGGGACAGGAAAATGGGATATCCTATGCGAAGGATTCAGGATGACCTTCATTTTTGAGGATGGGTTTGACAGTATTGATGAAGTGCTACAAGAGGTGAAAGCAGCTATCTTTAGGATACCGAAGGATCCTTTAGACCTAGCTTAGGCTAAATGGGCTACTCAGCTGAGGTGCATGCTATAATGCTATAATGTAACTGCTGAAGAAGAGGACGAGGATCCACAGAGGAATAACATTCCAGAGACAGAAGGTCACCGAGAGGTTCAAGGGCCGCAAATTGAGAATCCTGATATAACTATGCCTCTGGAAACGAAACAAGTAAACATTGGTACAGAGGCAGAACCCAAATTCACAAAGATTGGAGACTACTGGGATGAAACGATGGTGGATAAGGTCACTAAATTGCTCCGTGAATACCAGGACTTATTCCCTACCAAGTTTATAGATCTAAAAGGAATAATCGAGGACCTAGGAATGATCAAGATCACGTTAAAGCCTAACATGAAGCCAGTTAAGCAAAGGCCTTACCGTCTCAATCTGAAATATAAGGAGAGGGTCCACTTAGAGTCGGACAAGATACTCATGACAGGCGCCATTGAGCTTGTGGAAGAATATGATTAGGTAAGTCCAATGGTGGTGCAAGAGAAGAAGCAGAAGGATGAAATAAGGATATGCATGGATCTCAGAAAATTCAATGAAACCTGTGTGCATGATCCTTTCCCGACTCTGTTCACGGATGAAGTGTTGGACAATGTAGGTGACCAGGAAGCATATTCCTTCACTGATGGGTTCTCTGGGTACCACCAAATCAAAGTCACGTTGGAGGATAGGAGCAAGACAAACTTCACAACTGAGTGGGGTTATTTTTAGTACACTGTAATGCCATTTGGATTGAAGAATGCACTTGCAATATTTTTGCGCATGGTTGTTGCGACATTCGAGGAATTTATTCATAAGTTCCTAGAGGTA
This sequence comes from Pinus taeda, assembly GCA_000404065.3. Lineage (NCBI taxonomy): Eukaryota > Viridiplantae > Streptophyta > Pinopsida > Pinales > Pinaceae > Pinus > Pinus taeda. The sequence goes on from APFE030753605.1 coordinate 6,539, forward strand.
TATTTTGATGATTAGACTATATTTTGGCTAGTTAAGCGCCATGTAGCAAGCTTGTGGTTGATGTTGGATACCTATCAAAGATACCAGATCGCGCTCAATCTCAAGAAGTGTCTATTTTGCGTTCCTTTTGGAAACATATTGGAGCATGTGGTTTACAGACAAGGACTGATGGTAGAACCCATGAAGATCACGATGATACTGAACTTAGAAGCATCGAGGAGTGTGAAACAACTACGCACTACCCTGGGGCATATAGGATATTATAAAAAGTTTATCAAAGGCTATGCTCAGATCACCGTGCCTATGGAGAAATTATTGAAGAAGGATGTCACGTTTTGCTGGAACGATGACTGTAAGAAGAGCTTGGAAATATTGAAATAAAAGATGGTTACCACACCGATTCTATTCTTCCCAGACTGGAAGAAAGAGTTTCATGTACATGTTGACGCGTCATGTATAGCGCTGGGAGCAGTACTAACATAGGCTGGTGGAGAAGGCTTGGACCATCCTATCGCATACACAAGCCATAGATTATCCAAAGCAAAGAAGAACTATTCCACCACTGAGTGTGAAGGGCTAGCTATGGTGTATGCGCTCCAGAAGTATCAAAACTACTTGCTAGGAGACCACTTTAAGATGTACACGGATCACTCTGCGCTGAAGTACTTGGTTAGTACGCATGTGTTGGGGGGAGAATCTGCAAATGGCTCTTATTGTTCTAGGATTATGATTTTGAAGTTGTCGTGAAGCCTAGACGATTGAACGTGGGACAAAATCATCTGTTGCACATCAAAACAGGGGAGGAACCTACAAACTTGGAAGAAGGATTACCTGATGTACAACTAATTTCAGTGCGTGTTGCAGATGGTCACTTTGAGGATATAATATGCTTCATAACAGCATGAACTACACTAGAAGGATGCACTATCCAACAAAAGAAGGAATTAGTGGTGCGCTGACAGATTTCTCTATCATTTCTAGGCATCTGTACAAAATGGGGACTGATGAGATACTGTGATAGTATGTACCTGAGTTTGAAAGAAGAAGCATCCTCGAGGACACTCATGGGGGCGCTGCAGGAGGAAATTATGCAGGGAGAGCAATCGTGCAGAAGATTCTACATGCAGGGTTGTGGTGGCCAACCCTTCATCAGGATTCTAAAGAATATTGCAAGCCTTGCGATGTATGTCAAGGAACAGGCAGGGCATCATCGAGGGATGAAATTCCTTTGAATCCAAAAATGATGTTGCAACCCCTCGAGAAGTGGGGATCGATTTTGTAGGACCTATTCAGCCATAAGGAAAGATAGGAGCTAGATACATTATCACTGCGACAGAGTATTTGACTCATTGGGCAGTAGCACAACCGATGAAGGATTGCACGGGCACGACTACAGCGAAATTCCTATTTCAGCATGTACTGACATGATTTGGATGTCCAAAGATCTTGATGAGTGATCATGGTACGCACTTCCTAAATGAGACGATCAGCGCACTAATGGAGGAATTTCAGGTATATCACCAGAAGAGCACTGCTTATCATCCATAGGCTAATGGAATAGTAGAGGCATTCAAATAACTGCTCGAAAACACGTTGATCAAGGTTTGCAATGCTCAGCAAAGTGATTGGGACCTACGCATACCTACAGTACTGTGGGCTTATTGAATGACATGCAAGAAATTGACTTGACAAACCCCTTTTAGGCTTGTCTATGGTGTGGAAGTGGTAATGCCTATGGAATACATCACACCTAGTTTGCACATAGCAGTGCTCACAAGTATGACGGATCGTGGAGCCGTGGAGGAGAGGCTCGCACAGTTGGATGAGCTCGAAGGAGAAAGATTTTTGGTTGGATTTCACCAGCAGGTCAAAAAGCAATGTGAAAAGGCATGAGATGATCGACACATCAAGTTGTGCACATCTAAGGTAAATGACCTGTTTTTGTTATATGATAGTAAGTTTGATAAATTTCCAGGGAAATTCAGGGTGCACTGATTAGGGCCTTACATTATTAAGGAGATTACCGATGGAGGAGCGGTATAGTTGGTCAAATTAAATGGAGAACCCTTCCCAAGAAAGGTGAATGGTAGTCACTTGAAGCCACACATCGGCCGTCTAACAATGTGACTAAATGAAAGAAGCACAGTCTTAGTGGTCCAGGTAGCTGAAAGAAGGCACGAGACTATAAACTACACAATCCGGGTTGGGGAGTTGCATGATTGGACGATGGCATGAAGTAATGATGTGTCATTGGGTTCATGACAGTGCAGAGGGAGCTACGCTACCCAAGGAAAAATCATGTAGGTCGACTGGAAAGTGACTGTTAAAGTCACTGTTCATGAAAATATGGCATAAGTGAGGCCAAATGGAGCAGGCGGTCAACATTTAAGACAAAAGTTATGGCTTAGATCCTTGAAAATCTGCCACCAATCCAGTAATAATGAACCAATTTTGGGGAAAGGTCAGATTTGAATTCAAAATGCCCTATAAATTACAAGTGGCTATCAAGTGAAAAACACTTGGCATTTTGAGAATTGAGTTGTTGCACTCTCAGGTGCACATGAACTGTGAATTCTTTCAAGGTCTAGTAGTGAGTTCGGCATTTGAACAATTTTCAAAGGAGACACAAGCACTAGTGAATAACGTCATGTCGACCCACATAGGAGCTATGGACACTGAAGGAGTTACTGCCAAGGAGAATGTGTAGGAGATTGATATGGGGGCCGGAGTAGCTACCCTGGAAGTGCCAAAGTATTGGCAATCTCTAAATCCCCGAGAATGCCGAGACCAAAGCCAACCCTAACCAAGGAGACTATGAAAAACAAGAAGGCCAAGAAACTAGCCATATCGATGTGCACGTCACGAAGACGAAACCAGCCAAAGCCCACTGCCCAAAAGAAAGGCAAGGCTATAAATCTAGAAGCAGAGGAGGAGGATATCGAGGACATCCCCATGGACGACGAGGATGTGGGAGTGGAAATAGAGGAGGTTGAAGCCCAAGGTATGGACCCTATTACACGGTTGCCGAAGCATGTCCCTCTGCACAAGCCTAAGTCCAAGGTCCCAAACGACATTGATGAAAGTAAAACTCCCCTGTAAATCCCTCTGCCACCAGATGAAATCTCTTTTGATGGTCCGCATTTGGCTCGGGTGCCCATATTGAAGCTTAAAGACTAGGACTTGGTGGACCATGAGAAGTTCCCACACCTGACGACCGTTCAGCTGATGCACCGCATCATAGACATAAATAAGGGGATGATTGCATTAGAATCATAGAAGTGGCTCAGAGGAGTAGAGAAGGCAGGATTACTCAACCTGCTCTAGGTGCCACACTATAACCACCCCCCCCCCCCCCCCCCCCCCCCCCCCCCCCCCCCCCTCCCCGTGACAATCTGGTCATCAAGCAGCTGCTGTTCTTAGTGCATGATGGGTGTTTGTTGCTAGAGGAGCTGATACCCATCACCGATATGTTAATTCACCACATAACGCGTCTACCATATATCGGCAAAATTCCAGCTATGATCTTTGGCAGCAAGGGTGGTGAGTAGGTGTTGGCAGAGTCAATGAAAGAGAAGTTCAAACTACTAAAGTAATGCAAGTACACTCTCTCCAGCATTTGTAACCCTGTTGTGAAGGTAGCAACGCAGATCCTTGTAGGGAAGGTGATGTGGAAGTCCCACGACGATGAGGTGTCAGTGCCTGTCGTCACGCTCACACAATAGTGCGCGGAAGGAGTCTAGTTTAACTAGTTAGACTACCTTTGTGGAGAGTTCCTAGCAAACGGTCGTGGAGTGCAAGAGTAGAGCAAAACCTTCCACTACGTGTGTCTCTTGTTATCCATCATGCTCGTGGTGTGGGAGCTACCAGAAGAGAGTCAATTCCCCTCGGTCGTGTCGAAGCTTCCTGAAGAAGCGAAGTGCGCTTCGATGTGGGCAACCAAGGACGCGAAGCGCGTTCAGGACAGCAAGATCTTCTGGATCTTCATGGAAATGAATATCATGATGGCCATCAATCGCAAGCTACAATTGTTGCCCACAGTATATGCTAACCTGAAGAGATATGCCAAATTTAAAGCTGATTTCCATCGGATATCAATCAGGGCGCAAAAGGACCTTGCGCAAAAGTGGTACAATTTTCTGTACCTAGCCATAGATGATGCCATTGATGCGGTGTTGGATAAATGGCTAGCGGAGTCGAACACCACCGTGGACTTGGCAGTGCATGGAAGCAAGTCCGTCGCATAGAAGAAGAAGGAAGAGGCCAAGTTGAAGATGGCGCAGCTAGTCAAAAAGAGGAAAAAGGAGGCCGCTGAGAAGACCCAGGAAAAACAAGTAGGAAAGGAGGCAGGAAAATAGATAGGTGGCATAGAGCGAGGCTCTGACAAAGGCATGCGGTTGCCTTCACGTGAGACCAAAGAAGGGGACACAGAGCAGCACGACATTGACCCTCAGGAAACATCCGCCTGCAAGAGCCGGAAAAGGGAGGGTCCAGAAAGAAATCCAGGGTGACCAAGACCTTGTTGGACCCTATCAAACTAATGGAGGTTGACTTATATGACATTGGTGACACCATCAGAGATGTCACCGTGGCGGCCCTGCAATAATTTGAGAAGCAACAACAGATAAACCTAGAGCCCATCCGACTAGCTTATAGGAGTTGCAAACCTGCACGATGCAAGCCGGTCTGCTGTCCACCAAATTGGCTATTGACACATCAAAGGCTGCCGATATGTTGTGCATGAAGGATTCTAGTGTGATAGTGTTTCCAGATGGGGAACTGATCATGGAAAATGAGGTTGACAAGCCCATTGTCAGCGCTTTGAAGGGTGTGGGCTGAAACTTGAAGCGCTTCCACGTCGAGCACTCCACCTCTTATAGGGTGGAGTAATTGCAGAATTGAGGGCCTGTGATCATCGCGCCCCCCATGTGATTAGTGAACAAAAGATAAACAATGAGAAAATGGCTCTACAGAGAAATGCTGCCATCGTCACTGAAGGCGAGGTGAGTAGCTAGTACAAGAGGATCATACAGGTTGTGGAGGAGGTCTGCATAATGGTCCTAGAATTGCCCATTCTGAAGGAGAAGCCAGTTGAGGTCCGCATTCGCAAAATGGCCACAGGGGTGCACGACACTCAAACAAAGATGGCACGAGTTCAGTTGGAGATGAACTTGCATATTACAGAGCTCTAGTTGAGGGCTCAACCTTTAACACTGCTAGAGGTAAAGGAACAATGGGCGGTCACTATCACTGAAGCAGTTACAGCGGTGGAGAGTGCAGTAGTAGATTGCACACAATTGTACGAACAATCGTTTGAGGTCCTCACTAGCTTGCAGGAGGACCCAAACATCCAGAGGCCAGAAATGGGAGTGCACGAACTCCAACAACACTATGATGACGTTAAGAGCACATCATAAACAGTCATGCTAACACAGAGGTTAGACAAGATGCAGGAAGCCAAGAAGTTGAAGGAACAGGTGGACGCAGCACTGCAGAAGGAAGCAGTGCTGAAGGCACGACTCAAGCCCTGGCTGGAGGAAGCTTACGCAATCATAGGAAACATTGAAGGTAAGCTTGCAACTCTACAAGCAACACAATAACAACTTCAGGTTGACAACACAGGGGCAGTAATTGAGAAAACAGTTGAAGATGCGAAGCAGGGAGCAGCTCAGTGCATAGCCGAAGTTGCGGTCATCAGGGTCGAGCTGGATGGGCTTTGCACAAAGATCTCCCCGCTTACCAAGTGACTCGAGGGTGAGAAATGATGTTTGTGTTGGGGGCCTATTGGGAGTAGGATCCCCCAGGTGTAGTTTTGGGGCTAAAAGCCCATGTTTAAGTCAATTTTTGTAATATTACTGTAAAGAATCCACAATTTGTGGTCACGGAGTGTGAAGGTGTTATGTGTCATAAAGGGTAGTCCACACTTAGTTTTGTAAAAGTAAATTCGGTTATGAGAAAACTACCCATGGTCCGTGAACCATGGGATTGTATAAAAAGAGCTAAGATCTAAGTAGTTTAAAGGGGGATAGACAATGATGAATGATGTAATAGAATCATAGCTTTAGAGCAAGAATTCTAAGTCTTGGGTTGTAGCATAGGTAAAGGCTCTACAGCTGAGTGCGTAGAGGCCTAGGGTAGAAGTCTGCATCTAAGTGTGCGGACAGCTACAACTGTGTGCGTAGGGTGGACAAAGGTTGTAACCACTTAGAAGATATTAATAAAGAAATATATTCTACAATTTCTATGTCTTTGTTCTATTGGGGCATCTTGATATGTTATGTATGATTTTTCTTTATTATGCTTATATGGTGTGCGAATGAATGCAATTACATTGAGTAACTAAATGCATTTATGAATATATGTTTACACATGGGTAACTATAATTGTTTGATAAGATAAGCAAGGACATTAGATTAGTTGGGGAATTTGTACGACATACTTCCATAGCAACGTGAAATTATCTGAGCAGTAGGCCCGGGCTGCGTAAAGGACAATTGTATCCTTTCGTGGAGGTATTGAAGGACAAAATAGAGGGATTGTCCTGTAAGCCCTAGAGCAAAGCAGCCTGCGTGAAGGTAGGGATAGAGGGAATTAAACAACATCATGACCATCTTAGGGTGCGAAAACATGGTTCCAGCATCCCTGCATACTGCTTCGGGTGAGACTTCAGGCCATGCTCCATGGGCTGGTGCTAAAAGGGCCAATAGTGTATGGATTTGTTTGACTAATTAATGTTGAACCTGGGTCAGGCCCCATCAAGCCAACATCTCCATGATCCATCATGTCCATTAATGCCACTATGCATAGACTAGGCATAATGTATTCCATGGGCATCATTGCTTCAACACCATATACAAGCCTAAAGGGTGTTTGTCCAGTCAACTTCTTGCATCTCGTCTGATACGCCCATGGTACTACAGGTATGCATAGGTCCCAATCACTTTTCTGAATGTTACAAACCTTAGTCAGTGCATTTTCCAGCACTTTATTGAATTCTTCCACCATCCCATTAGCCTGCGGGCGATAAGGAATGTTGTTCTGGTGATATACCTCAAATTCCTGCATTAGCACGCTGGTCGTCTCATTCAGAAAGTGCGTACCACATTCACTCATCAAAATATTTGGACACCAAAATCGCATTAGTACATACTCAAAGAGGAACTTTGTAGTGGTTGTGCCCATGCAATCCTTCACAGGCTATGCCTCTGCCCATCGAGTCAAATACTTCGCTGCAGTGATAATGTACCTCACTCCCGTCTTCTTCCCTTGGGGCTGAAAGGGTCCCACAAAATCTATCGCCCATTTCTCCAAGGGTTGTTACGTCATCTGTGGATTTAGAGGTAGCTCATCCCTCCACAATGGCCTACTAGCCCTTTGACACACATCACACGCTTTGTAGTAAGATTTTGAATCCTAACGGAGGGTTGGCCACCACAACCCTGCGCATAGAATCTTCTGAGCAGTCTCTCTCTCTGCATAATGTCCTCTCGTGACGCCCCCATGAGCGTCCACAAGGATACTACTTTAAAACTCTGGTACATATCATCGCAATATTTCATCAGACCCCGTTTTGTACAAATGCCCAGCAATGACAGAGAAATCTATCATGTGCACTACTAATTCCTTCTTCTGTTGGACGGTGTATCCTTCCAAGGAAGTTCTTGTCATTAGGAATCATATGTTATCTTCAAAATGACCATCTGCGACATTGCGCGTTAGGCAATCCCTCCTCCAAATTAGTGGGCTCTTCCCCTGTTTCGATGCACGACAGATGGTCTGGTCCCACGTTCAGTCGTCCAGGCTTCAAAATAACTTCAAAATCATACTCCTAGAACAATAACAACCAGCTGTAGGTTCTCCCCCCCAACACAGGCTTAATGACCAGGTATTTCAACGCAGAATGATCCGTATACATCTTAAAATGGCCACCCAACAAATAGTGTCTAAACTTCTAGAGCGCGTATACCATGGCTAACCCTTCGCACTCAGTGGTGGAATAGTTCTTCTTTGCCTTAAATAACCTTCTGTTGGCGAACGCTATAGGATGGTCCAAGTCTCCTCTGCTAACCTGTGTCAATACCTCTCCCAACACTATACATGACGCGTCAACTTATACATGAAACTCCTTTTTCCAGTCTAGGAAGATTAGAATCTGAGCAGTGACCATCTTTTCTTTCAATACATCCAAGATTTTCTTGCAGTTCTCATTCCAGCAGAATGTGACCTCCTTTTTCAATAACTTCTCCATAGGTGCAGTCATCTAGGCATAGCCCTTGATAAACTTTTTGTAATATCCAGTATGTCCTAGGGTAGCACGCAGCTACTTCACACTCCTCGGCACTTCTAAGTTAAGTATCATCACGATCTTCACGGGATCTACCATTAGTCCCTGTCTACAAATCACATGACCCAACAGGGTCCCAAAAGGAACACAAAACAGAAATTTCTTTAGATTGAGCACAATATGATATTTTTGACAAGTATCTAGCATCAAGCGCAAACTTTCCACGTGGCATTCCACAAGCCCAAACACAGTCCAGTCATCAAAGTATACTTCCAGGAACTTATGAATAGATTCCTTGAATGTCGGAATGACTACATGAAAGAAAATTACAGGCCCATTATTCAATCCGAAAGGCATTACAGTGTACTGAAAACAACCCCACTTAGTCACAAAGGTTGTCTTGCTTCTATCCTTCGGCGTGATTTTGATCCAATGGTACCCAGAGAACCCATCAGCGAAGGAATATTCTTCTTAGCCACCTACATTTTCCAACACTTCATCAATGAACAGAGTCGGGAAAGGATCATGTACACAAGCATCATTCAACTTCTTGAGATCTATGCATATCCTTATTTCATCCTTCTGCTTCTTTTCCTGTACCACCATTGGGCTTAACCAATCTGATTCTTCCACAGGCTTAATGATGCCTGCTGCGAGCATCTTGTCTAACTCTAAGCAGACCTTCTCCTTATACTTCGGATTGAGATGGTAAGGTCTTTCCTTAACTGGCTTCGCGTCGGGCTTCAATGTGATCTTCATAACACCCAGGTCTCTGATTATCCCTTTTAGATTCGTAAACTTGGTAGGGAATAAATCTTGGTATTCGCGGATAAATTCAACGACTTTATCCACCTTTGCTCCATCCTAGTAATCTCCAATCTTCATGAATTTGGGCTCCGCCTCTGTACCAATATTTGCCTGTTTCATTTTCAGTGGCCCAGTTATATCAAGATTCTCAATCTGTAGTCCTTCAACCTCGTGGTGACCTTCTGTTTCAGGGATGTCAATCTTTTGTAGATCCTCATCTTCTTCTTTAGTGGTCATGTTATAGCATTCTAGCACGTGGCTCAACTGAGTAGCCCAATCGGGTTGAATCAGGTCCAAAGGATCTTACGGTATCCTAAAGATTACTGCTTTCACTTCTTGTAGTGCCTCATCAATACAATCAAACTCGCCTTCAAAGCTTAATTTCATTATGAATCCTTCGCGTAGAATATCCCATTCACTTGTACCATGGTGGAGCTCTGTTTCTAAGTACCAGTTCATTAGGATGACATTCAAGGTGTGATAAAACAAGTGCGCCAATTCAGGTTGGGGCTTCGCTCCATAAGCCTCAGCCCATTGGCCAAGTGTGCACATAGATCGTCCTTCCCATCATAGTTGTCTATCTTTTGTACCTTCAGCTTCCCAAAGCATGTTCTCATCATCATCCTACATTCGTACCAATCATCAAAGCTACCCTTGTGCATACCCCACCATCTTATGGGCGTAGTGCATAGTGCCTAGTCCAAAGCTTGGAAGTGTTGCTTTTCTAGTACCTCCCTTTCAAATACATCCAAAAATAAATCTACCTCATTGAGGCCATCATAAGTGTGTAGATTTCTTACCTCTGACGACAGACAACGTCGTGACTAGGTCATCATGTTACAGCTCAGCATGGTTACCTCGTGTAATCGGTTCTACCAATGCTCTAATTCTTCATCAGAGTCTGAGGTTTAGGAACTCTCATGATCCCATTTAATTCGTCCATCCACTGTTGGATTCACCCAATCTTGGTCTCGTTCTGTTATCTTATAGATACAGTCCATAGTGTCATCGCTCTCATAATCGCAGACTAGTTCAATATAATGCGATCCTTAAGCAAGAACTAGGGGTACTATTACGCGGAGCGATTTCTTCTCAAATATCATCTTTCGTTTCTTTAGTTTGATTACCTCGTTCATATCAACAGCCCAATCAATGCCAAGGAACGCAAGGTAGGTGTTGTTGTCATCCATAATTTCTATTACCTCAAAGTCAACCAACGCACTCGTGCTTTCAATATATACAGTCATCCCTTGCAGCAGCCCCATGGGGATGATCTTTTGCTAATTTGTCATCCTTAACTGAATCAGAGACCACTGCAGTGCTGGTCTTCCCATCTGTTCCCAAGTCTACTTTGGTAGGACGTTTACGTCTGACCCCAAATCCAAAATAACCTGATCCATTTCATATTCTCCTATCTGCGCAATCAGCCTCATCTCTAGTCCTATCCTTGTTTTATGCTTACAAATCCTTCGTACCAAACGCGGTTCATCCAGAGTGTTTTTTACGCATCTATTTATAATCTCTTGTAATCCCTTCACGGCCTTGCTATTGCCTAATAGCATCATGCAGGTCTCTAGAAAGGTTGTAAGCATAGAAGGGTCCATCTCCTGATCAGGCTTATCCTTTCTCCCTAAGGTGTAGGCCTTAGTGAAGCTCTTCTCTGCTTCCATGAATGTTTCATGTGTGCGCTCCAAATCAAATTCAACCTCCTTCGCCGAAGCTTTTTGAACCCATGCATTGTCTTCAGACTATTTCCCCGTATCATCCCCTATTTAAATTCCACTTCTTGGCACTATATTCACATCCGGATCCTCTTCGCGAGGCTCAAACCTCATCATCTACAGGTTCTGAGTCAACTGAGGTGGTAGCACCCCTTTGTCTCGTATCATCACTATCAGCGTAAGGCAGTCCTCCGTTTCATGATCAAATAGAGCGCAATATTTGCACAACAGATGCGTTGTGTTAGTGCAATCACGGGCATAGAGTCTTGGTCCTCCACAATTGTAGAAGATTAGCTATCCCCGATCTTTGCCAGGTCCTCCTCTGCCTCGGCCTCGTCCGCGCCCCTAAAAGCCTATTCACGCCATGCTCGTGCTCTAGTCAGGGGCACATTTCTGCTTGGACCCTATAGGTGGGTGTTTTGTCCATCATCAATTCATAGCTTCTGTAGTTGTGCTCATCGTTCCCTACCGACCTACAGAAGTTGCAGAACAGTTGTTGTGGCTTTTGTACGAACTTCTACAACATATGGCAGTTATCTGTCATATGTTTTCCTACAACCTAACATATAGCACACCACAACACAGGCCCCGTGCTTGGTCCTGCTTGATTTTCCAGCCTCAAGAGCGTTGGTCCCCCTCCTATAATGTAGTTCACAAAGACCATGCAATGGTCTTTTTCATGCCCCTGACCCTTGCATTTCAAGCACCATACTTCTTTGTGCACCTTTTGTCGAACTCTTCTATCCTGCTTCAAACTTTGCATTTCAAGGCAAAGATTTTGCAATTGTGCATGGATCTGTTGGACCCTGAGATTCAGATCCTGCATCGGTGTTTCATGCAGTCTCATTGCTATCTCCAAGGCCTCTGCCTGAGTCGTTATCTTCTATTGTGACAGCGCAACCCTTAGGTGTGGGAGGAGTAAAGCCACGAACCATTCACAGTGTTGTCCATCTGTTAAGTTCATATTAACTTCACGGATTTTACATTTCAACCTCTGATCCAATTCCCAACGTGTCTCACCTGGTTTCATCGTGATTTCCTTGAACCCTACAATCGACTGTGCATCGGATTTAGGCTTGCCGAATTCTTTATTCAGCGCGGTCGGGATATCTGCCATGCCAACGTTTGGGTTATCATTAGAGTACTTGATGTACCGGGTTAGCACGTGATCCTGCAAAGCACTAACCAATGTTGCCTTCTTCATGTGATCATCTGCAACTCCCTGAGCCTCCCACATAGTTTTCATGACAAGCCAAAACTGGTCCAGGTCATCATTTCCCAAGCCTTTAAACAAAGGAAGCTTCACTAAATTTGCCATGTTGAACAATGGTGGAGGTGGTGTGGGTGGAGGTGGCAGTCATGGGAATCCTTGTCTTATTAGCTAAATTACACTTCGTGGAGAAGCGTGTGCTATTCCCTCTTCATCACCTAATGGAGATGAAATCAGTGGGCTATACTCAGGACCCTTTCTTCCTTCATTTCTATAAGTCTTTACACTTCGTGTAGCTCCGAACATCAAGGTAGCTACATAACCCATCTTTCACACAATAACATCTTAAAACAGGTATTCAAAGACTTCAAGTACTTACCTCACAAGCCATTGAAAAAGTGCCACTCTACCTCACTGTACCTGACTGAGGTATCGACCATGAATTCAGTCACAAATCCTCCTATGCTGCGATCAAGCCAATGATCAACAATGTAGGCGATCTTATCCTCAGATGCTTCCAATCTTTGTACTAACTCCAAGGTCTAGGCAATAGCACTGTGAGGTCTCCACCTTCCTTGGCTATCTGCTAGCTTCGCGATCCACTCGTATAGCTCAACCGGAAGGGAACAAAAGAAAATCTCATGGATCTCTGTATATAGGTACCTGTCTAGCCATTATTCCTTTGTTAGTCGCGGATTTCTATTCTCTTGCACCGCGAATTTGTGGATCTTCCTATCCAACCAGTCTCTAATCTCTTTCTTAGTTGTATTCCAGTGATACGACATCACACTTCTCTTATGTAGATTTCGGTCCTCGCAACAGAACCATTTGTTAGCTGCGTGGGGCCTGACCCAGGTTCAGTGTTAGTTAGCCAAACAAATCCCTACACTACTAGCCCTTTCAACATCATCCCACAGAGTGCGGATTGAAGTCTCACCCAAAGCAGTATGGGGGGATGTTGGAACCAAGTCTTCGCACCCTGAGATGGTCGTGATGTCGGTTTATTCCTTTTGTTCCTGCTTTTGCGCAGGTCACTGAGTTCTAGGCTCTGTTAGTCTATCCCTTTATTTCGCCCTTTGGTACCTTCACGAAGGGGTATGATTGACCTTCATGCAATCCTAACCTGTGGTTTAGGTACTTTTGCATTTCTAGGGTGGCGCCTTGGGTAGATTCCCAAATTATCTTAAGTGCCTTACTTATCTTATTAAACGATCATAGTTGGCGCTACGTAAACATATATCCTTACTTGCGTTCAATTAACGAACATAATTACATATATTCGCACATCACATAAGA
>APFE030753605.1:26558-49564 GCA_000404065.3 Pinus taeda
AAAATTTGTTTGCTCGGGGTAGTTCAATTAGCAATGGCAGTAGAAATGAAGTTCAAATCTTGTGCTATTTTGGGGTAAGAAATTGGACATGAGGAAGAGTCCAACCAAATTTACAAAAAGAATTAAAATGTAATTAAACTATTAAATATTTTGGTTTTCCCAAATGTTAAATTTTTTTTCCCAACGCTGAGCCCAATATTAATATTATATAATATACCCATACATACATACATACAATTTTATATTTTTTATATTTCAATTATATAGTTTGAAAACGAGCAAATATAAAAACAGATATTTATCTTTTTCATACTACTCTATAATGAAATGGGACTTCTTTTATAAATTTAATAAATAAATAATATTAGAAATTATTTTAATTTAAAATTATTATTATGTGTATATATTATTATTGGATCTAAAATTGGTTTGGTTTGGTTAAGTTTTATATTTTCTAGGACACAACCAAACAAATTAATAGACCAAGACCAGAAGCATTTAGTAAGAGTGAAAATCTTTTCCTTAGAAATGATTAGCCTTTAAGAACCACCATTGATACTGATGACATGGTTTTCTTTAAATAACAATAATGAGTCAGTTACATCAGTGAATGGAATGGTTTTCTTTGAATACCCATAATGAGTCAAATTGAATTCATGAAAAGAATTGTCTTCCTTAAATACTAATAATAAATCAATTGCATTAATTATTAACAATCAACAATAACTGTCCCCACTGCTAATTTAACCTCTTGACTTTAAAAAACAACTATAAATCATTAGATTTATTAAAAATGGAAATTCTCTAAAGTCGTTGAATCACTGCAAATAAGCCACTCCCCACTGGGAAGGATTGTTATGATGTCTATTGAAAAAACTCTTTCTAGATTGCAGGCACAGAGGTTTTAGATTGAAACTCCTTTTTATACCTGTAAAGGCTGCTGTATACAATCATAATTGAGAGGTCCCTGCACGTATACTTTCACTTTACTCTTTTTCTTCTATCATGATGCTTCCTGCTGCATAAAGATAGTGCCTCCATGATTGACTTACAGTTCTCACAGTTGTGCAGGTTTTTCTAATCATATCTGCTAGCGTGTACCTGTCGTAACAATCACATTACTGCACTGAATTCTCCCTATTGTTCAGAGCAGAAACGTTGACTGGTAAAGAGTATTTAAGTATTTATTCTTCAAGTCGTTCCAGCTCCTTACAATTCAAATCAGATCATGTCGCTTACTTTTATGATGCCCAGTACAAATAATGATTATATTGCTCTCGTTTTTCCAACGCGGACCCCGGTTTGTTTTCCTCTCTTCACATTTCAAGATAGTCTTCGATGCATCCTTTCACCTCAAGGGCGGACTTCGGCAATCAACATGTGAGCAGGACGCTTCCTTGTATTATTTATTTTTATTTTTTATTTGATTTTTTTTCATTGATGGAAATGTCTAATTTTTAAAAAAAAGGGAAATTTAGACAGGCTTAGAAAGCTTTTTGTTGATTGTTGCCTTCTTAATATTTATTTCAAAAGTCTATTTACAATGCTTAATTTAGATACCCTGGAATTAAGAAATTTGTGAAAAAAGTTGTAATAAATAAATAGTTTATATATACTATTTTTATTCAAAATCATAAGAGGTAGAATATGTATGCTTTTGTAGACTTCGCAGTCAAACGCTGAGGTGGGTCTCTTGTCCCACAAACAAGAGGGCCTCATACACCAATTTGGTGTCTGGCTTGGATATGACTTTAAAAAGGAATATTATTATTAATATTTTATTTCACATAAACTAAATAAATGAAGACAATTTTTTTTCCCAAACAATTATATGATTAAATTCTAATTTATTCAATGAATGTGAATATTTACTTTAAAAGGTTTTAAATTTCACCCATAAATTGCTTTGTTATTCTATATACTTTAATTATTTAAACAATTCTAATATTATTAAAAAAAAATTGGTTCGTTATTCTATTTACTTTTGATTAATTAACCTGATTTTAATATATTTTTTAAAATAAGTTAAACCCATTGGAATTGGGTCAATATATTAATAAGTTCAAAGAAATAACAATATCAAAAATTTGGGAAATAAAATTAATGAAAGCATAAACCGAATTTTAAGAGCGAAATTTAGCAAATAGGCTACTTTTTGGACATTTTATGAAAAAAATATTCGCATAATTTGGTTAAAAGTTTGTCTATTTCTTACATATACATGATTAAATGGACAAAAAAATTACCAATTTTAATAGTAAATTACATGTTTTTGATTGAATATTGGCCTATATTCTATAGGTATGAATTTTCAAACTAGAATAGTTGTCTACAATATTATATATAGGAAAAATATTAAATCCTTAAAAAATACCCTGGAGCCTATTGTGGAGTAGCCCTTGCTTCAATGCACACTAGTCTCTCATTGATTCCTTTCATTCACAACACAATATCATTGAAGATCAACAAGATATCACCCCTATAATCTTTCATGTTCAGTAGGACTTTTCCCAAGAGGGATTTCATATGCCAATAAAAACGAGTTATATACATTGGATCTAGCACCATAGTTATGCCTCGTCTTAGGAACCAAGGAAACCATCACCATCGTAATGTCCAAGTCAAATAAACATGCCCACTCCCCTACAACATCGTCCTCTAGGTCTTGTATGCCATATTTAGTTATAGTAAGAGTTTGGTTATGATATGCTTGGGCCGACAACTTTTTCTCTCAAACCCCTAGGGGAGCCTTGGCCCCTACTTAGTCTTTGACATTGAGCATGTTGTCTAACCATTATTACAAGAAAGGGAGGTGGAGAAAAGCCTAGATTGGTGAGACTTAACTTGCACTATAGGAGAGGTGAAAGCTTAACCTCAAAGGTGCAACCTAGGTATCTCACATCAGTGAACAAAAATAGAAACCAATTGCAAAGCTTCCACTTAGTCTGTTCTAGCAAAGGAATCCAAACATGGAGAGAAGCACAAGACAAGAGTTGTGTCCAAACCATACTAATGAGGAGAGTAGTGTTAGGATATTCTGACACATAGGAAATAATTAAGTACAACTTGGTCTAGTCTATATTTAGGTAAAGTGTGTTTATTTAGTATGTAATTTTTGTAACTCACAATCCGATGGTCACGATATGTTCTAGACATGAAGTGATAAGATGGTTCATTCTCTCGGTATTACTGAAACTTGATATCTGGCTTAACACTCGATTAGTCCATGATCTCTATTTAAAGAGAATGGGGGGTCATTTATTAGGTGGCCGTTCATGAGAGAACTTATGTAAATTTTCTTTCTTTTACATTAATATATTGCATGAAGTGGCCGTGTTGGCTCAGGTCGTGGACAGTTTCCCTCTTCAAAGGTTTTAACCACGTCAAGAATACTGGTGTACTAATTTGTGATCTATTTGTGGGTGGTGTCCTTTGGTGTTCTATCTAAGGAATTTACCCTATAAATTCCTACAAGTAGACTACAGTATCAGGAGGGCAATTCTTATCATGATAGTTAATCTATGCCAAGCAATAGTCATGATCTTTTGACAATCACGTCCTAGATATGAAATTGTGTGGTGGAGTAAAGTTTGAGGTCAAATGCCATTATAATGTTGTAGTGGAGATTGTTAATGATGCTACCACATTAATTCATGAATTTGAGTAACGGAGACACACCTACCTACTCACTAAGTGAGAAGATGGTGCACACGCCACCCTTTTTTAACCTCCAATCAATGTTCACCCCATATAAGGATCTAAAATATCATTATTCGATGATGTTGTATCCTCCTCATTGTTCCTCCCAATGTTCATGTTGCAAAGGATGACTTCTTTTTAATATAGGGAGCAATTTGAAAAAATTAGAAAAGCAAAAAATAAAGGAATATTAAAAATAGAAGAAAAAAGAACAAAAAAAGGAGAAAAGGAAAAAGGACAAAGGAAGGTGGGCCTCCTCCGCATTTTACATCAAAGGTTAAATGATTAGCACTTAGTAGGTGGGTCGTTATCCATCCTAAAGCTGCCTGATCCCAGAGAGACTTCGACGAGGTAACGAGCACGACAATTAAGTCGACGCTTACCTCCCGAAAGGTCAAAGTAAAAAAAAGTAAAGTGCTTTAGATCGATAGTCATAATTAATTCTGAGGGGTCGAACCTTGTTGTTGACCTCGTCTAGGCACCCTACCAGAGGGTGGGGACCAAGCATGCTAGTGCGTTAGTAGAGTCAATGGGTAGGGACCACCCATCAAGAGAGCATGGTAGGCAAGTGCAAACCCCTCCAAAATTAGTCACCCCCTCTCACTTCTTCTCCAATCATATCGTGCCAAGTGTTGTGCCACATCAACCCCTTGTTTTTCTCACCCATGCTCCTCCATAAAGTGACTGTTACCATTCAAATTTACTTATTCTCTACTCTTCCACATGTTTGCAACTTTGTTCGCTCAACCAATGATCAACACAGATCCCCTCACTCCCTCATTATTCGACTGCTTCCGTTTACCGGGTAATCCATTATTTCTCATCCTCACAATTTTTTTACAATTATTAAAATCAAGAAAGCCAGTCCAAAGATCCCCAAACCTCAAGATTTGAAACCCTCAGGTCACACATTCCCCTCATGGACATAGCGGAAAACAATCATGACCCATTTTGTCCTCTTCACCTATTAGACCTCTGTTTTGACATGTATGGTTGTTACCTAAAATACGACAACCTATTTCGAACCGTCAAATTGGGTTTTACTGATTTTGTGTCCTCACTTATGGCCATGTACATCAAAGGAAAGAAATGTTGTCCTTCATCGACTGGGGAGAAGATTCTAGAAGTCACCCCAGAATTGGTCCAAAGCGCCTTTATCTACTCGAAATCCCTTAACCTGGAGAAATTCATTGATACCACCCTCATTTCTAGTTATAATGGACTCTCAGTTCAAAAATGACAAGCCTTATTCCAGTAGATTCCAACTCCAAATGCCCAATTATCCAAAAATTCAAAGGCATTTTCAATTTCTCTATTTTTAGAGGCTATGCAACCCATTTCAGCCATAATTTTGTAGATATTAGGTGAGGATGAAACTGTCAATGTCACTAATGAGAATTTAGGGTTATTTCTCTCAATGATGAGGCAAGACACAATTCTTGACATCCCTTCATTTCTTGTTGAATCCATCAAGTTTCAATTTAACCATTTTTACCTTACCTCCTATTTCAGATACTACTCCATACTAGTTTACTTTTTCCTATACACTCATGTGGAGAAATTTGACTACCTAGGCCTCAACGTTATAAAGTCCAACAAACAAAGAATCTTTGTAGTTGACTGAGATAGTTATCTAAAGAAGAAACACAACTATGAGGAGCTTTCCTAGTTTATATCCAGCTTCATGTCTACTGCATGCCAAATTATCAAAAATGTCTCTCCTCCTACAATCCTTCCTCAGTAGAGAGAGCTGCTTCAACTTAGCAAGGATACTAGGGTTGGTGACTGGTACCTATTTGAATATTTCACTGAAATCAGAGTATATGAGTCCAAGTTGCCTCCTTATCAATTCCTTGCGTTTATGTTCATGAGGATCTTTTCTTTAGAGTTCATGAGGAATATCTTAACTATTGACCAAATCCAGTTTTTCCCTGCCAAGAAAGATTATATGTTTAATCTTGCAAGAACTATGGGTCCTTTTGTTATGAAATCTAGGAAAGCTTTCCAATAGGTAGAATATATATTAAAGGAACTAAACTTTGAGATAGGAGAAGTGTGGCACTATGATCCCCATGGTATTATATCTTGAAGAAGGAAAGAAATTAATGCTTCTTCTTATGAACATGAGTTTATACCTAAGATAGAATGGAAATCTAACCTAGATTCCTAACCTAATAATACAAAGATGGAGATAGAGACACCAAGCACCAAGGAGAAAGCACAAAAAAGGAGTATTGATGAGACGGGAGATACAATTACAGAGTATGCACCATCAACCAAGAAAGCAAAACTTCGGGAGAGAACTAAGGAAGAGATTGAGGTTAAACTGACTAAGAGGAACCTAGACTAGCCAAGTTTCCAAGTGCTATTGGAGGATTCTCAACAAGCTTCCACCTCCAGTTCAACTGAGGTAACAATTATTGGCTCCTTAGGGAGTACATTAGCAACAAATCCTAAATGGGGGGAAGGGAAAATGAAAGAAGAGAGAAACAAAAAGTGTAGGGATGAGATGTCATCACACTTAGCCTCTCATCCAATCCCATATCAAACTAGGATTTTGGCTACCATGGAACTAGAAAGGAACCAAATGATATTCTCATTATATCATCCTTAAGTGCAATCCATTACATCCGGATCATAATTCAAGATAGTGGACCTATCGTTGGATATGGATAGTGTCCACTTGCAAAAAAGGATCAACACTCACAGGAAGGCAAGGGAGATGATTCACAGCAAATTGAGCAAGGGGGCCTTGATTATCAGCAAGGTCAAGAAGCTATTGTAGAAATTTTCCACCAAAATAAAGTAGGGAAAAGCTAATTCAAGAGCCCTTCATTTGTAGAATGAAAACTTCAAGGAGTTTATTATCAAATCTAGGGTAGACCCAAATGGTAAAGCTACCATAAATTCCATTATTCAAGGCTCACAATCTAAGGTCTGGCCATTAAGGTGTAAAATGTTAGAAATTAATTAACGATGCAATGAAATATACAAAATATTGTAGAAACACAAATACAAAAATGCATAGAACAAGAGAGACATAGATATATGTGGTTCACCCAATTTGGGATATTTCCACGAAGAAACAACCAGTGCTTTATTTTATATCATCCAACAGAATCAAGAGATACAACCTACTATAGATTCATTGTAATTTCCTCTTTGATTTCACACAGTATCCTCTCTCTTTCTTGCTCAGAATAATAATAGACATCTGCAATACCATTACTTCATATAAACCAAGGGGTTTCCTTCTAGGGAAAAAAATCCTAAATTAAACATAACGTCTACCATCAGATCATCTGCCTAATCAATGGCCGAGATCGAATATGAAAATACAATATTTTACATGACAATTTTTCATCTATTGTTAGCTTTCGGGGCATTGCCTACAAACCCTTGCCAGGGGGGTCTCCAAACATGCACCCCCCCTGGACCCCCTAGGAAGCAATAGTGGGGGTGAAAGCCCTCTGACAAACCCCCATCAAGGATTGGGATCTAAACGCAGCTGAAATAAGACCTCTTAATAAGGAAGATAATCAGGCTACGCAACCAACAATCTCCCCACTTGGAGGCTGATTATATAAACTCCATTTCTGGTTCACATGTATAAAATGCTTCCACCTTGGACCTCGATATTTATCATCTTCACCATCATACTTGAAGACCAATTGAAACTAAGCATAATCTTAGTTTCTCCCTGGTTACAACTTTTGTTAACATATCTGTAGGATTCTACCTAGTGTGTACCTTTTCCAGCTTCAACTATTATCTTCCAACACTCACTATATGAAGTGGTACTTGAACTATATATGTTTTGTCTTGGAATGAATTTTGGGTTCTTGTTAATATGAATGATACTCTAACTGACACTATATAACCTACCTATCTCCTACTTCTTGCCCAATTCATCCATAAACCTTTCTAACGAGGTCATTTTTTACTAGCCTTTGTAGTAGCGACATACTCTGCTTCCATTGTTTAAATTTAAACAACGTTTTGCAATTTTGAAAACCAATTAACAGTTGTTCCACCTATAGTAAACACATACTTTGGGGTTCTCCTCCTGTTATCTCTATCACCTACCATATCTCCATCAACATATCCTTGTCGAGCAACGTTTGAACCACCAAAGCATAATTCTTGATTTGTAGTACCTCTCAAATACCCGAGAATCCACTTCGCTGCCATCCAATGCTCTTTTCCTGGATTATTCATATACTTGCTTACAACTCCCACTACATGTGAAATATCAGGCCTTATGCAGACCATTGCATACATTATGCTTCCAACTACTGAAGCATACGAAACTTTACACATATAATCCATCTCTTCCTGAGCCTTGGTTCACATCTTCTTACTTAGTTTGAAATGACTAGCCAAAGGTGTATTAACTGGTTTTGGATTCTACATATTAAATCTTTTGAACACCTTTTCTATGTACTCACTTTGAGACAATATTAATTTGTGATTTTTTCTATCTCTAGCTATTCTCATACCAAGGATTTGTTTTGCGGCACATAAATCCTTTATTGCAAATGAAGTTTCCAATTTTCCTTTGAGCACATTTATTTCTTGCATATTAAACCCCGCAACAAGCATGTCATATACATACAATAACAATATAATATAATTTCCATCATTTTTCTTTTTAAGATAAACACAATGGTCAATATGACATCTAGTATAACCTTGTTCAGACATAACCCTATCAAATTTTAGATACCATTGCCTTGGAGCCTGTCTTAGGCCATATGAGCTCTTCTTCAACCTACACACTAATTTCTCCTTCACTTTGACCTCATAACCTTGTGGTTGCTGCATATATATATTTCTTCCTGTAAACCCCCATGGAGAAATAATGTCTTTACATCTAACTGCTCAAGATGCAAATATTTTGTTGTCACTATGCTTAAAATAATTCTAATTGAATTCATTTTAACAACATGAGAAAAAAAAATCATCAAAGTCTATACCTTTCTTTTGTGCAAACCCCTTCACCACAAGTCCAGCCTTATACCTTTGTTTACCTCCATCTTATTCCTTCAACCCATGAACCGATTTATTCTGCAATATTATTTTACCTACAAGCAACCTGACTAAGTTCCATGTCTGGTTATGCATCAAGGAGTCCATCTCTTCTTCCATGGCTTGCTCCCACTTCTTCTTGGTTTATACATGTATTGCTTCTTCAAATATTTCCGGTTCACTAGAATTAGTCAACATTACATAATGTAATGAATGAGAGTATCGTTCAAGGGTCTACTTATCCTAGTACATCTTCTAACACCACTTTCAAGTGTTTGAGGTGCTTGTTTTTGTTGTGGGTTTTTTTGTTGTTGTGATCACTGATCATTATAATTATCAGGAACTTTTACTTTTTCTATGATCTCATTGAGCACTATGTATCCTTTATTCTCCCTTTCTTGTTTCTTTTCTTGCATATGATCCTTATACAAGACCTTTTCATTGAATATGACAACTCATCTCTTAATGATTTTTTGATTTTCATAATCATATATTAAGTGAAAAACAAAATAATTTACACGATATCCAATAAAGGTACATTTCTTTGATTTTGCCTCAAGCTTCGTTCTATTTTCTTTATTAATGTGAACATAAGCTTCACAACTAAAAGTCTCTAAACATGAGTAGGTTACCATTTTACCTGTCCACACATCCTCAGGAATACCACCATCCAAGGAAATTGAAGGCCCTTTGTTTATTAGATAAACAACAATATCTACAAAATCTGTCCAAAATTGCAAGGGAAATCTGGCAAGCAATCTCATTCACCTTGCACGCTCCATGATGGTCATTTTCATCCTTTCTAAC
Source organism: Pinus taeda (assembly GCA_000404065.3). Classification (NCBI taxonomy): domain Eukaryota; kingdom Viridiplantae; phylum Streptophyta; class Pinopsida; order Pinales; family Pinaceae; genus Pinus; species Pinus taeda. The sequence continues at coordinate 36,093 of APFE030753605.1, forward strand.
ACACCATTTTCCTATGGTGTTCCTGGAACTATCTTCTCTTTATGAATTCCATGCTCTGAACACTAGTTATCAAACATTTTGATACAATATTCACCTCCATTGTCTGATTTGAGGCACTTCAACTTCTTTCCTCTCTCATTCTCAACCAAAACTTTCCATTTCTTTAAAGTATCAACTAGATCACATTTATTCTAAATACAATAAATCCAAGTTTTCCTAGTTGAATCATCAATAAATGTAACATAATAGTGAGAGCCACTAAGAGATGATACCTGAGTTGGTCCCCATACATTTGTATGCACAAGATCTATTTTTTCAATCTTATTTTGCTTCCCAACTTTGATAAGTCTCACTCCCTTCTATTTTCAATAAACACAATTTTCATAGAAATCCAAATCAACATGCTTCAAACCTGGCAGCAAATTTCTTGAGTGAAGAATTTTTATCCCTTTATTGCTCATGTGTCTGAGCCTATGATGCCACAATGTTGTATTGGTTCCTATGGAGGTTAAATCATTAACATAGTTAAAAATACCATTGCATAAATACAACATACCAACCTTTTCTCCTTTTGCTATTACTAGGGCTCCTTTATTGACCTTCCAAGTTTTGTCTATGAATGTAGTTACACAACCTTCAACAACTAATTATACTAGTGAAATTATATTTTTTTTCATATCTAGAACATCCATTACCTACTTTAATAGCCACTAGTTTCCATTTTGTTTCTTTATAAAAAAGTTACCCATTCCAATGATTTTATGGGGTTTATCTCCACCCAGATGAACCTCTCCAAAATCTCCTTGAACATAGTCATGAAAATGTTTCCTATTGGGTGTGGCATGCAATGAGGACCCTGAGTGTACCACCCAAGCATCAATAATATTCTGTAATGAAAGAATCAAATCATATTGCAACACATCACCTGTCACATTTGCTTCATGATTGTTCTCTTGTTGTCCATCTCCTTCTTTTCCCTTCCAAGATTTGTAGCTTTTCTTCAAGTGTCCTTTCTTCTCGCATTTCGAGCACACTATCCCTAGTTTGGATTTATATCTTCCTTTTCTTGACTTACTATTATTTCCTAGGCTCCCTCCTCTTTCCACTTTCCTTCCCGTAGTCTTTGTAGCCAAAGCATTACCTGATGTCTCACTAGAGATTTTTTGCTCCATTTTCTAGCTAACGTTGGCACCAACAACATCATCAAAATTTAAAGTAATATATGCAAGGATAGAGTTAATAATAGCCATAACTAGGCCATTCAAACTTTCTAGCAATGAGCACAAAAATAACAGATCCCTAACTTCATCATCAAAATTTAGCCCTACATAACTCAACTGAATTGTAATCATGTTAATTTCATTTAAATGATCAACAACAGATCCACCTCTTGACATATTCATATTAAATAGACACTTCATAAGAAATACATTATTTGAGAATAAGGGTTTTTCATATAGTTTGGCCAATTCCCTCATTAAACATTATGTTTTCATTTCCTTGTAAATTTTGAATGCCACATGTTATCACTCAGATTTCCCTTAGAAGTTATTTAAAGAAGGAAAGGATCCAAGGTAACTACAAACCAACTTTTAGACTCAGGTGCTAGCCCACCTAAGTCCAGAGAGGGCTCTCTCTTTATGATTTAGCTATATTTGAAAGGATTTTAGGCTAGTATTAATATTCAGTGAGGTTGTTTTGTTTAAGAGTGGTGGAGTTCTGAAACAAATGGGAAAACTAGGCTTTTAGATCATTGGGTTATGGAGTCAATCAGGGATAATTCACTGGATTAAGTCAAATTGCTGAGGTATGATTTCAACAGGCATGATAGCAGAACAAAAAAAAACTTTGGGGCTTGAATGGATGATAGTTCTGCTCAAATCTAGAGGGTAATCAAGAATCCTCAAGTTAGGATTAGAAAGAGGAAAGGAGGATAGATCAACTAGAAAAGGGCAATTAAGAATCCTATACCAAGGACTTATTAGAGAAAAACTATAGGGATAGAGGAGCAGTTAATAATTCCTTTATCGAGATAGTTTAGAAGAAAATATTGAAATGGTAGATTGTTGATAAAAGAGAGAAATAAAGTTAATTCTGATATACTTTGACTATTTTACCATTTAGATTTAAGATGCATGAAACATTGAAATATATAGAACGCACATAAAATCACAAGGATAGAATACTTATTTGTAATTATATTGCATAGGAATCTGATGAAATGTCCTCAACTTTCATTCCTTTTCCAACAAAAATCCAACTTTGAGTACAAAGGCTTTCTCAGCTTGATAGCATAGATTTACAGAGATGTTATAGAATCCACCCAAAATACTTCAAATGAAGAAGTATTTATACAAATTCTAAACTGAAATATCTTGAAAAAATATCAAGATTGGTTTTACAAATATCTCAAACTGTTTTACATTAATATAACTTAAATAAAGGACACTAAAAACTCATGAATATATTTGGCACTAATTTTATGGGTTTGTGGTGACAAAGAAGAGAATTTTGAATTTGATAGCAACTCTTAAGTGATGATGAGGCATCCTAGTCAGTAACTGCATCCTTTCTTTGTGCATTCTGCCCCAGAAATTCTGCAAACTTAGGGTCCAATGATACACTTGTATATCTCAATCCGAGATAGATATGTAAAATGTGAAAGCGGTTACTGTAGATAAGAATGTTTTTGAGAGAAAATTCTCTCAGTTTCCCAAAATTCAGCTCGAGTTGTTCACAATATTTTCTGCAAAAAGATGTCAAAAACAAGACTTTGCACAACTTGAAAAATAGGCTGTTAAGACATGCACTTAGCTCACTTTCGGTAATACTTGTGTAAAAAGTGAGATAGGTTTTTGTAGATGGGTCTGTTAGGAACAAAACCCTCCTCCTGTTTCTCAAAATACTTCTTGAATTAGCCTCAATAGTTTCTACAAAACTATGAATTAAATAAGAAATTTCTGAAAAATGTACCATTTCTGCTCTAGTTTCATCTTTTAACTTCAAATTTATTTTGACTGTTTTTCACTTTTACTTTGGATAAACTTCATTGTTGCTGACAAAAGTACTTTCATCTCTGTTTAACCCTTAATGTCTCCATGTTTACTTTTACTATTTATTGTTTACTTTTACTTTTACCGCTCTGTTTTCATTTGCCTTCACTTTGACATGAATTTGTATGCTCTGTAACTGTCTTCCCTACTGTTTATCTTCATGCTAGCGGATTTACTTGACTTGGCCTTCAATCTGATACCCTTTAACCCTGATACACTTTGAATGTTCTTTACTGTTTCCTTTTACCTTCACTGTATATTTTAGGTTTTTTACTATCTATTTCAATAGTAAATCATTTAATTCCATGTTTCTTCTGTTTGTCTTTTAACTATATGTTTTATTTTCCATCTGTTTGAATAGATTTGACAAAAATCTCAGAGTAAACAGGTCTTATGACTAGTATTAAAATTGTTTATCCAGGGCTACGGTCTTTTGATCACCTGTAAAACAAAACAAACTATTAGGAAAACGTTGGGTTGACAGGGAGGGTCATCAATGGATTTATCGAGATTTATAGGTCTATGGAGTGAGTCCAAAATGATTTCGGGAGGTAAACCATTATTGAATTGGTTAGTAGATTAGCTTCAGGTGGAGCAGAAGGGTTTCATAAGTTTACAAAGTAGAATGGGTGAAGGGCAAGAAAACCTGGGTTCTTGGTGTTTGACCTTTAACATCAAACTTTCAAAATATGGCATGAACTAAACAGTAGAAGGTTTTTCCTGTAGTGGGTGGGTAGTAAGTGGTTTGTTTCGCACAAATTTTGGGCACTTGGCGGTATTAGGGGGAGGCTGCCCGATGCCATTCATTAGGCACCATGTAGCGGTGAGGTGAATAGTGAAACCGCTCACATTGGGCGAGTAAAGGTCGGCCTTCGGAGGCTACCTGATATGAGCATCAGCGGTTGGATCTGAAGGGGTCAGATCGTATAGTGATCGAGAGTGCAGTTTGATCGTGGGTTAATGGAGGGGTCGGACGGGATATTAACTGTGGGTTAGGGTAGCTTAATGACGTCAGGGGAGATATGATTGGAGGAACAGGTTATTAATTAATCATGGTTTGATTAATTAATCTTTTTTAATCGGAAGAGGGTTATGGTTCTTAATTAGTCGTTGATTGACTAATTAATCCATTTATTTATCTACTTAATAAGGTTTGTATTTCAAACCTCGGGGATGGGATATTATCATATGGGTTTAATAAATAATACGGGAAAGGGTTTGTTTCGGGGAGTTAAATAAATATAATGAAAATTAAAGTTAATATGAAATGAAAGGTGAAAAGTGGGTTTTTTCACTAAGTATAATGTGTTTAACATTTATTTACATATTTTCACCTACACATTATAACTTAGGAAAAATTATTTTTGTGGGAAAAGTGGGTTTTATGTAGGGTTAATTACTTTCCTTAGGTAAATGGTGATTTTACCTTAGGAAAAGCGATTTTTAGGAGAAATAAGTGAATGATGGAGGGGGGGAATGTTGATAAGGGGCTTTAGCACTTAGATCCTATAAGTTATTGGGCCAAGGGTCCGGTCCCTCCAGAAGTCAGAGAAATGCTCTGAGCCCCTTTAACTTAAGGTTTTAGGTTCTTTTGACTTTGCTCATGGGAAATTGGTAAATTAAAGGTGAAATGGATGGGGAAATTAATCATTTGACTTTGTAAATGTTCCATTTCCATTCACATTTTAACAACTTGATGATGAAAGTAAATGATATGGGTTTCAACTAACCATTCATCATACACCATTCTGTAACCATCCATCTACTTACCGACCTACACATCCTACCATTTTTTCTACTTTTTATTAGGGTGCACTTAAGTTGGCAAACCATTATGAAACATTTTTGTTTTCTTTTACAATGGAAATCTATCTAAGTCTATCCTTATTACATCAAAGGGCTCAAATTAAACTGTTGAGCTCCTTTTATTCACTCTACCTATCTAATTATCTGCCAAGATTAAATCGTTTGGTCGGATTTTATTCTCTATCTCTAAGCATGAAATTTAAAGCATGGAATAACCAAGATTAAAATATTTGGTTACCATGGATTGTGGCATAAGTAGCAAGTTGCACACAATCATTTATACAAAAAGTGAAATAGTAGTAGCATTTTGACTTGCACACTTTCATGGTCTTTTCATTTGACTTGCACACTCTCATGGTCTTTTCATTTTTCTTTGGGGTTCATTTTCTTTCATTTTTTGACCTTTTCTTTATTCTTTTTGTCCTTTGATTTTTCTTTTAGGACATACCCTCTTTACATATTTTAATTTATTGATCTTTTTACAAATATGGAAAACATTTGCAGAAAGCAAAGGTATGTACATATTTCAGAGATAAACTAAGTCAATCATAAATTATGACTTCTATTTGTATAAGAACATAATAGTGGCTCCACTTGGGGATGACTTTCCCTAGTAGAAAGTCAAGAACTGTAGACCAATGGCCTTCTAAGAGACTGTGATTATACTTTACAATTTCCTTTGATTCTGTTGCTTTATTGATATCTATGATAGTGATAATGGTGAAGCTTAGGGCTTTCTCTTTGGGCTTCAACTCCAAAACTTAACCATCCAATCAACACTTAAACATTTATCCTTCCTTCTTGAATCCCACTAGAGCACCTTGTCACTTAGGTAGGAATCTTCAGCCCTGGTCCTTTTATCAAAAATATTTTCAACCTTTTCCTGCACAGCTTGAGATCTGACCTGAAACTAAAAGGTGTTGCAACCTTCAAACCAAATTAGTAAATCAGCAAGACCTTAGGTTCTTTTGCTTGGATTCAAACCATTTATTATTTAATTCATAATCTACTGAAAAATGAATTAAATCAAATTGAAATGCTACCTACTCTATATTGTTGAAAATCAAGCTGACTCAAATAATACAAAAATGCCAATGATGTTAGAAAATTATATATTACGGAGCAATGGAACACATGAAATAATGCAGAAATATAAACACAGAAAACGCACAAAACAAGAGAGACATAGATATACGTCGTTCACCCAGTTTGGGCTACGTCCACCCGGAACAGCCAGTCCTTCCTTTCTATTATCCAGCAAAATGAAGAGACACAACCTACAGCAAATCCGCTGTAATATCCTCTGTCTTCTCTCACAGTCTCACCTCTCTGTTTCTCGCTCACACTAAATACACATCTATCTCACAGCCTCAAATACAATGCCCTCATACAAAGAGAGGGGTTGCCTTCTAGGGCAAAAAACCCTAAACTAAACATAAGTTCTACCGTCAGATCATCCGCCTAATGAACGGCCCAGATTAACTAGAAATTACTATACTTTTACAAGGCAATTTTATAGATGTTTTTAGCTTCGGGGGTGCTGCCCCCGAAAACCCCCGCCAGGGGGGGGCTCCCAAAGGTCGCAGCCGCCCCCCCTAGACCCCCCTTGCAGCGAATATTTTACGGGCGGCGTTGCCACCCCCATTTTCAACTGGGGTCCAATGTGGCGGTACTTTTGAATATAGAAGATAATCATGCTCCACACCCAACAGCTGGGCTACCCTGTCTCTGTCTGTTGTTGTTCATCCATTATTTCTTTGCCCTTTGTTGTAGTGGTTGTTGCAGGAGCTTGCTGGGTGTTCTGGGCAGCTGGAGCAGTAGAAGTGCCTTCTCCTACTTGGACTGGTTGTTTGAACAAGACCTGTTGACAAGAATCCAAGTCAAGAGTTTTTTCTAAATCTTTCATAATCTGCTCCATTTTTTCTTCCTGAGTCAATTCTTCTACTATTGATTCAGGTACCCATTCATCTTGGTTGGCAAAGTGTTGTATTTGTGGGTATGGGCAATGCTTATAGGCTAGCAGCCTATACTTGACTCTCCTGGCACTGATAAAACCTTCAGGGTCATAAAGGACCCACCAGAAGCTTCTTTTGAGTTTGAGCTGTTGACCTAGTATTTGATCAGCTTCTTGCCAACCATCTTTCTTATTCATGACAAATGGGCCTAGGTGGTCTCTGAACTTTAGGTTGGCTTTCTTCTTAGCACTGTGGAAGTGTGTAAGATCAGAGTTTATGAGTTGTCTATAGTATTCCAGGGCAAACAACCCCATAGGCACATATTTTGGGAGCCTGTAGGGACAGAGCTCACAACCATAGATTCTGATAACTGTGTGATTTTGGTACAAATACCAATCACCTATTTTGTAACTTCTGGACAGCTGTAATATTTTCTGCATATCTTTGGACAATCTGGCAGGAGGAGTCCTCTTTAAGAGGCATGTGATTGGATATACAAACTGGTCAATAAATTCAAAGTATGAATAGGTGGAATTCTGGACTTGGTGGAAGACTGAAGACCAGAAGATAACAGACCTCCTCTCACCCTGTGAGTCTAGCTTCTTGATTGGGCACTGGAAGCAATCTATTTGATAATACATGAACAGGTGATAGATGTATGTTGAATACTTAAATATTTCCTCCCTATTCAACCTGGACAATTGGTCATGCATCTTGTTGGCAATATACTTGGCATAATTGTACTTCACAGCAGGGGGTTTCTCAAGGCTATATGCAGACAGCATGACCAGCACAGTTTCATCAACATGCTCATTTGTGGTGAACCCCAGCACAAAGGTTAACATATCCACCAGCAGCTTGCCTACCTCATTGAAATTTGCATATGAAAAAGGAGGTGGCCCAGAAGGTTGGCAGTTTGCCTTCATGAAATTCTTGGCTATTGCAACTATGTCTGTGCTAGAGAGCTTGGAGCCCTCATCCAGCAAGTACTTAATGGAGAATGGGTATAACAGCTGGGTTTGCTTGTAGTTCAACATTTGATTGATGGAATCTGGTGTTATGTAGAAGAGGATGCTCCCAGATGGAGACTTTACATCTCTGAGCTTCTGGTGATAGTTTTCTGCACAGAGGTGAATGACTTCAGGGAAAACATTCACATATGGCAGGAAGTAGGTGGGCAGATTGGATTCCTAGATGCCATATATGTCACTGTTGTCCAAGTGACTATTTCTTAGCTGGCAGAAGGTCTGTAAGTGGTTCCTCTCTGCCACAAAGTCTGTAATGAGGAAATCACTGTCTACCAGTGGCATAGCTTCCAGTTCTTTATTTGGTGGATTCACATGAGCTATATCCAGTGCAGATGGAGTGGCCATGTCTGGTTTCAACTGGATGTCTTACTTGATTTTTAGGATTGGTACAAAGGCTAAGGAGCGCCTACTAAATTTTGTTTGGTAGTGAGCAGCTTGCAAGTATAAGGTAACTTTGACAGATTTTGATGAACTGAGGGGCACTCTGTTTGAAGAACCAGAGTGTGTTTGAGCTAATTAGCTGGTTGTTCATGGGAATTTGTTATAACAGGGATGAGGGAATAGTTGTGTCTGCTTCTAGCCGGTTGCTCGGCTTCTTGGATTGGTTTTATGGTGAATTTGCAAGAGGGCACGGGTTTCTTCCAGAGTTTTGTCGCGCAGGGGTTTTACCAGGTTCTTAAGTATTCTTAGTGGACAATTTAGCAGTGAGGATTTTTAGTAGAGTTCTTTTGCAGGAAATTAGGAGAACAAATAGGAGAACTGTGGGTAAAGAAGGTCGCCTGCGGAAAATACCTGGTTTTTATGGCGTAGGAGGCGTCAAACTAGACTAATTGTAGGCACTTGGGTCGACGATGTGGGCAGCAGCAACTTTGGCGGGTGAAATTTGGATTTCGACCGTTGAACGTCATTTTCGCATGCAGAGGAGCTTCGGAAACAACGAATAAGAATGAAGAATAATGGCTAATTCACGTCTTTTTATGCATTTTCGGTCCTTTGGCGCCTTTTTGGTGATGATGTCATGCTGACGTCATCATGGGCCTGGGTACGGCAGGGTGAGGTGGCAGGTGACGTGGGTGCCCAGGTGGCAGTGACATGGTGGCAGGGCAGACGTGTGACCATGCTACGTGGAGGTGACGTGGAGGCACGGTGGCGGAACAGGCGGGGTGACGTCACGCTGACGGGGGCGTGACGTCAGCACGGGGGACGGGCAGTAAGCGGTTTCCCCAGAGGCCCCTGAGGTGGTAAGCGGTATTGGGGGGGGGATCCAAACAATGCGGGAGCCGACGCGTGGCGGGGGACGGCGGGAATACCACCAATCCCCCGAATGCAAAAGGTCGGGCACCTTTGATATGAAAATGACCGCCCACCGTTGGATGGGCGAGGTCAGTGATCGGGCGGTGGGCGGTGAACCTAATGTGACGGTGCGTTAAGGTAAGGGGGACCCACCCAATAATTTAATAGATTTAAATAAATCGGGCGCGGGGGTGGGTAAAAACATTAGGATTCAGGTTTATGGGTTAATTGGCGCCCTCTTTATAAATATTTTAATTAAAAAACATTATAATGAATGTATCTTGGGCGGAAACAAGGGGTAAATGGGTTAATGAGGGTGGGGCTTTGGAATTTTTTGACATTTAACCATAGTTTTTTCATTAAAAACCATAGTTCAGGGTCAAAGGGGTTAATACCAACCCCTGATAGGTTAATATTTCCCAAGGAAGGGTTATATAGCTATAGTGCTAGGGGGGGGGGCTGTAATTATACATGTTTTTTGGGAGTTTTTCATATATTCTAATAGAATTAGGGAAGGGGGGGAGCTAGGGAGCTAAATAGTACATTAGTGGTCAATATGATTTTGTGAAGTGAGTGAAGGGGTATGGCTAAGTTCTAAGAGGTAAAACTTAGGAATTGAAGATAAATGAAATGATAAGAAAGATTTTTTACACAAAAAATGTGGCTTCTTTTCTTGATTAAACTTCATGGTTTGACCTAGTAGCTTGTCATGAACTGAAGCGGAACCGGACACTTGAGCAGATCTCAAGGTCCTTGGGCATGTTAGTAAATGATGTTTGGGGAAAATAGGGGAAATTAGACATGCTTTCAATTTTTTTGTCCTCCACCCTATGCTTTTGATGCCAATACCCTGAGTGGCATGAGTCTTTGCACTTAATAAGCCAATTGGTGATGGCCCTCCATTTCTGCAACCTTGCACTACTTACCCATCCTAGTAATCCTAACATTTTTTCTTCATTTGAAGTGGGTGCACTTGAATTAGCAGACCCTGATTGTCCTCTTTTTATTTTGAGTGCCCTCCTATCTAAAATGTACCCTTATTTCTTCCAAGGACCCAGATTAAGCAGTTGGGCACCTTCATTTCTCTACCTAGATAATCATCTGCCAAGCTTGGGCTGTTTGGACAGGAAACATTCTCTATTCTGCAACAAGCAATTTAAACATGGCATGGTCCAGTTTAGACTATTGGGCCATCCATCAAGTATGATTAGCAGTAGTATTTGCAGAGTATGATACTGACCAAAAGATAGTAGTGGCATTTTGACTGGCCACTTTCCTGGTCTTTAGTTTGGGGTTCATTTTCACTTTTTTCTTGACCACTTGATTTTCTTGCCTTTTGATTATTCTTTTAAGGCATACCCTCTTTTCATTTTTTAATATTTTCATAGCATGTACACCAAATATGGAACCTTTGCAGCCTGCAATGATGAACATATTTAGCCCTTCCACTGTCAATCATGAAAGATGAAACCTATTGGTATAGGAACCTAACAGTGGCTCCACTTGGGGATGTCTTTTCCTTGTGGAAAGCCAAGAACAGCAGGTCATATGGCCTTATTTTCCTCTTCTTACTGTAGTGAATTTGCTCTAGTATTGACACCTTTGATCTGAAACCAGTGAGCTGGTATACAGTGTCTCATGACCTCATTTGTGCAAGGATTAACATTTTATGTCTTGCTAACATGTATCACTGCCTATCATTGGTTTTCTGCTCTGTAGACCTTGCTCAATTCTGTTCATGGAGCTTTTCAAGTATCTATGTCATTTTTGATATGGTTTTGCTGACCATTCTTCAAAATCTGTTGTAGTTGCTCTTCTATCTATCTGCTGTAAAAAAGAAAAAATGCTTGAAAATATAGATATTTATGTGCAATATGTGGCTATCCTATGCTCATGGATCATAGTAGTGTTTGAGCATTCTCCCATTCACTGGGCCTTCATCATTGGTTGACTCATCTAGACTCTTGAGAAAAAAGGTATTGTTGCCTTGCACAGCTTGAATTACAAATGGCCCTTTCCACAGAAAGTCAAATTTGCCATGCTTTCCTTTGTCTTCCCTCCTAGAGTCCCATTTCAATACTTTGTTCCCTATGAAAAAGTCCTCAGATTTTGTTCTTTTGTCAAACACCTTTTTAAGCTTCTCTTGTAGAACCTGGGTTCTATGATACACTTCTTCCCTTGTTTGTTGTAAGCGAATTGTTTGATTGATCCTTCTCTGGATATCATTGGGTTCAGCCTGTATTTCCTGCAGCAATTTGATCACAGGGATCCCAAGAGATGATGGGAACACAGCTTCTAGGCCATATACCAACTCATATGGGCTAGTACCAATAGATCTTTTAGTGGTCAACCTATCTGCCCATAGTGCATTTACTAGCTTCTTATGCCAATTCTTTTTGTTCTCCTCTAAGACCTTTTTAATGATGTTGATTAGGATTTTATTGGAGGACTCAGCCAGGCCATTTCCTTGAGGGTAATAGGCTGTTGAATTACCTAGAGTGATATGATATTTGTGACAGAAGCTGATCATTCTCTTGGATTTAAAGGCAGCTGCATTATTTGTTATGATTTTCTTTGGGCAGCCAAATCTAGACAAGATATTGGTTTCTAGGAATTGTATGATAATTGAATCATTTTCTTGTCTACAAGGTATGGCCTCTATCCATTTGGTGAAGTAATCAGTAGCTGTCAGGATCCATCTATGCTAGCCTGAGGATGAAGGGTGAATTTCCCCAATGAAGTCTAAGCCCCACTGCTGAAATGGTTTTTCAGTTGAAATGGGCTTGAGGGGTAAGGGAAGCAACTTTTTCCTCCCTTCAAAGATCTGACATTTATGACATGACATTACAAACTTTTTTGAGTCAGTAAACAGGGAGGTCCAATAAAATCCAGCCCTCAGGATTTTATTAGCTATGGATTTCCAATATAAGTTCCCTCCACAGTCTCCTGCATGAAATTCTCTAAGGACCTTATCAGCTTCATCTGAAGTTAGGCAGTTAAGCAGGACACCTTCATGATTTTTCCAAAATAAAACATTGTCTATGATACAAAATTTTGCAGCTTTAGTTTTAGAAATCTGTTCTTGGTTCTGGATAACCCTAGAGGAGCTTGCAGGTTTAATAATAGAAAACATATGTCAGCATACCAAGGTGATTGTAGAAAGGCTTGATTGATTTGTGGAGTCGCGATCTCCTGTTCATTATCCAGTTCATTGATGTCAAGGGCTTGAAAGTTATTCTCAGTCATTAGTTTAGCTAGCCCTTGTCCTTTTATAAGATTTGTTGGTTTGATTTCTACATCATACTCCAGAATATTGGCAATCCATTTTCCCCTCTTGCCTTCCATTCCCTCTTGAGTTAGGATATCTTTGACTACTGCATTGGGCACATATGCAATTATGTGAGAGTATAAGATGTAAACTCTGAAATCCTTTATGGCTTTTACTAGGGCATATGCTTGCTTTTCCATGATTTTGTACTTGAGTGGGGCATCCCTAAGGGCTCTACTGAAAAAGGCAATAGGTTTTTCACATCCCAAGTTATCCTTTTGCAGTAGGACAATAGCAATTGTGTTTTCAGAGGCAAAGGAGAATATTATAAAGTCTCTATCAAAACTAGGGCTTGTAAGCACAGGTGTTTTTGTCAGGGCTATCTTGATTTCTTCAAAGGCTTATTTAGCCTCAATTGTCCATTTGACCTTGGCATCTTTTTTGAGCATATTGTTCAACAATCTTATCAGCTCAGCCAAGTTAGGAATAAATCTTCTTAGGAAATTAATCTTTCCTAAAAAGGCTTGTAATTCTTTGATGTTTCTTGGATGGGGAACTTGCAGTATAGCTTGAATCCTATCAGGGTCAATTCTTATGCCATCTTTTGAAATTATATGACCTAGGAGTTTGCCTTCTTCCAGGCCAAATAGTGATTTATTTGGGTTCAAATAAATGCCATACTTTCTACAAATTAAGAACACTTGTCTAAGGTGTTTTAAATGTTCTTGGTCTGATTTTGAGAAGGCTGTTAGATCGTCAAGGTATATGACTAAGAAATCATGGATTTCTTTGGCAAAGGTTATATCCACTGCCCTTTGAAATGTGGCTCCAACATTCTTGAGTCCAAAAGGCATTTTGACATATTTGAAAGTTCCCCAAGGTGTGGTGAAAGTTGTTTTATCTTGGTCATCGGGGTGAACTAAGATTTGATTGAATCTTGAGAAGCCATCCTGTAGTGAGATCCTTGAACCTCCCACTACCCTTTGTAAGATGTGATCCATTTTTGGCAAGGGGTAGTGGTCTTTGAGAGAGACTTTGTTTAAATTTCTCAGATCCACACAAAGTCTTA
>APFE030753610.1:0-18038 GCA_000404065.3 Pinus taeda
TTGAGTTTGTTGTCCTTTGTCGAACTTATGACTATGCAGAAGACGAGCAAAAGTTGAAACTCTTTCCCTCTACCCTCAAGGATGCAACACTACACTGGTTCATGGGGTTACCTGGAAACAGTATCACAACTTGGGCTCAGATGCAACAAGCCTTTAACAACAAATACCAGAACTACTGTAGGTCAAAGGAAACGAAGGGAGAGATCTTTCGGATGACCATGGGAAGTGATGAGTCTTTAGAAGACTATGGAGAAAGGTTCCAACTTAGTTATAAAAGCGCCAGGTGCACACTGGACCCCGAATCTCTGAAGTTGGTTCTGCTCCGAGGAGTCCCTGAAGACCTTCTAGATACCCTCCATTTGCTAGTTGGAGGAGACATCTACCAACTATCTTATGAGTACATAAAGACTGTGTTTAGAAACCACTCTAGGGCAGCCCGGAAAAGAGGAAGGGGGAATTCACTTTTAGCTAGTGCCACCTTCTCTAAGCATGAGTTTGCAAATTAGATGGAAGACCTCGAAAGTGAGATGAGAAAAACCATTGCCATGCAACTAGATACCTTCCGAATCCAACAGAAGAAAGAGGAAGCTGAAAAGGCTTTGGCCATCTTTTGTCGCAAATGTATAAGGAAGCATCCTAAGAATGAGTGTCCATTGCACTCAGTGGAGGTATGTTTCATTTGTGAGGAAGACCACCCCACAAACCAGTGCCCAACCTTACTTGGACTTAAAGCCATGTACCAAGGGGTTGAAGGGGCCACTGAGCCACTCTACTTCCTCAACCAAAGGAGGCCGCATGGATCCAGACCTTACCAGCAGGGGATGCAAGGAACATCCCAAACATATTTCAACCCCAACCAATCCGCTCACATGCTTTCTTGGGGCACCCTTGCTCATCCTTCCTGGTCCGCACCTCCTCCTTGGTCTTATCCATCTCAATACCATACTCAACCTGCTGCTCATTTGTTTCACTCTCATGCTCAGCCACAACCTCAGTCGAATGCACCTCAATCGGGGTGGAGGCCCCAATACAACTCTCCTCCCGCTATTTTTCCTCCACCGCTTGCTCAACCACAACCATTACCTCCTGCTCCTCCAAGACAACCTCAAATGCCTGCTCAACCAAACCTGAACCCCAACAACAGACAGGGCTAGCAAGTATACACTGGAGAGACGACATGCCCTACCTATGCTATGGAGATTCAGGAGATCAACCTACGATTTGGAAAGGTCCTTCTAGATCGCCAACCTCCTCCCCTGGAGGATGAGGAAGGGAAACAAGAAAGTGAACCCAAAGCCATTCCACCCTTTCCTGAGAGACTAACAGTAGCCACGCAACCAAACCTAGAGGAGACCGAACTTCTAGGAGAACTTAAACAGTTGTGTGTGAAAATCCCACTTCTCCAGGCTATAAAAGATGTACCAATTTACAACAAATTAATCAAGGAGAAGTGTTTCAAGCACCCAGGCAGGCGCAAGAGAGATGTCCCGACTATCAATGTCATAGGACAACTGTTCGATCTGATGTTGGGGCTAATAATTTGTCCAAAATATTTGGATCCTAGGAGTCCTGTAGTTGATGTCCACATCAATGGCACCATAATCCCCCACACCCTGATCGATCTAGGGGCTGCCATCAATGTGATGACTAGGGACACTATGCTCAAACTCAACCTTCAGAGTTCCTTAAGAAAGACCTCGACAGTACTACAGTTAGCAGACCGCTCCACTATGATTCCCGAAGGGATTGTGGAGGATGTCCTGGTCTTTGTTGATTCTTGAGAGTACCCTACGGACTTTTTGGTCCTTCAGCCAAACGCAAAACTCACTGGAACCCCCTCATTTTGGGAAGGCCTTGGTTAGCTACTGCGGATGCTTACATCAATTGTCGAGCTGGGAGCATGACCATCAAGAATGGGCCGATGTCCAAAGAGCTAGTCCTATACCCTCTTGCCCAACCTCTGCTAGAACATGACTTACCTCTCTAGTTGGAGGACGAAGATGAGGATGAAGTCTACTCTGCACCAGTGTGCACAATGGAAGCCACCCGGGGAGGTCCTCAAACCAAGGATGACCTAATTGAGAATTTGATTCAAAATCCACCTCTCGGTGTTCTGCCATTAGAGAAGTTGGTGGAAGGTACCCAAGCTCGCGCTTTAGTGGACCTCTATGTGGCTGATCCGACCTCTCCCAGAGTTAAGAATGTGGAATTTGGCCCTGAAAGAACCTTGAAGATCAGCTCATCCTTATCTCTCTCTCAGGAGAAGGAGCTATGTAGCTTACTGAACCGCCATTTGGAGGTTTTCGCTTGGAGCTATAAGGAGATGAAAGGAGTCCATTTGTCGGTCTGTACCCATCACATTTACATTAAAGAGGATTGTAAACCAGTCAGGCAGCCTCAGAGGAGAATGAATCCAGCCCTTAAGGACTTTGTTAAAGAATAATTGCAAAAGTTGTTGGATGCAGGATTCATCTACCCCATCTCGGACAGCGAGTGGGTTTCTCCTCTGGTGCTTGTGCCCAAGAAAATGGGAAATGGAGAATCTGTGTAGATTATCGAGAACTTAACAAAGCCACCAAGAAGGACCATTTCCCTTTGCCTTTCATAGATCAAGTGCTAGATGGGCTGGCAGGGAAGAAGTTCTTTTCTTTCCTAGATGGGTTCAGTGGGTATAATCAGATCCAAATTAGCTTGGAGGACCAAGATAAGACCACCTTCACTTGTCCATGGGGTACCTTTGCCTACCGGGTCCTTCCCTTTGGGCTATGCAACGCTCCTGCGACTTTCCAGAGAGCAGTACTGAGCATATTTGCTGAGCTAGTTCATGATTCGGAAGAAATCTATATGGATGACTTTACTCCTTATGGGTCCAACTTCCAAGAAGCATTGACTAAACTGGGAAAAGTTTTAACCAAGTGTATTGAGATGAACCTGTCCCTCAGTCCTGAAAAATGTGAATTTCTGATGATTGAAGGGACCGTGCTAGGTCATACAATCTCTCAGCAAGGACTACAGGTGGATCCTAACAAAATTGCTATCATCTGAAAGGTTCCACCTTCTCAGAAGGTAAGAGATGTTCGGAGTTTTCTAGGCTTAGTAGGATACTATAGAAGATTCATCAAAGATTTTAGTAAGCTAGCCTCGCCATTGTTTGGTCTTTTGGGGAAAGATGTTGAGTTTAAATGGATTGACAACTGCCAAGAGGCTCTGGATGAATTGAAAGGTAAGCTGGTAACTGCCCCAATCCTGAGAGGTCCAAATTGGGCCCTACCTTTCCACATCCACACTGATGCCTCGAACAAGGCTATAGGGGCAGCCTTAGGACAAGTTGAAGAGAAGCTACCATATGCCATATACTTTGTCAGCAAAAACCTGTCCAAGGCAGAATTAAACTATACTGTGACCGAGAAAGAGCTCCCAGCTGTAGTCCATTCCCTAAACAAGTTCAGACACTACATCACTGGTTATCAAACATTTGTACACACTGATCATGCTGCGATAAGGTATTTGATGAATAAACCTGATGTAAATGCTCATATCATTAGATGATTACTTTTATTGCAGCAATTTGACTTAACCATTGTTGACAAACCAGGAAAGGAAAATGTCGTTGTTGATTGTCTGTCTAGATTAGATTTGTCTGCAGGTGAAGAAGGGACGGTGGATGACCAGATGCTAGATGAACACCTGTTTGCTATTTCAGTACTCTCTCTATGGTTTGCTGATATAGCAAACTACTTGGTCTCAGCACAGTTCCCTCCACACCTATCCTCGAAAGAGAAGAGCAGAATTGTGAGGAAAAGTGCCCCCTTTACTTGGATTGGGGGCAACTTGTTCAAAATCGGCCTAGATCAGATCCTAAGGTGTTGTGTTAGGGAGGAGGAAGCTTTTGACATTCTCCTAACCTGTCACGATGGACCCTGTGGAGGCCACTTTGCAGCAAAAAGGACTGCCTTCAAAATTCTACAGGTAGGCTACTATTGGCCCACTCTTCATCAAGATGTCAAAAGATACATCAGCCAATGTGACCGATGTCAAAGGATGGGGAAACCGACTCCGAGGGATGAAATGCCCCTCCAACCTCAAGTGACTTTCGAGCCATTTGAGAAGTGGGGCATGGATTTTGTGGGTCCTATCAACCCTCCTTCAAAGCAAAAGTCCTACATCATTGTGTGCACAGACTACCTGACAAAGTGGGAAGAAACAAAGGCAATTAAGGTAGCGACAGAAGAAAAAGTGGCTGAGTTTTTAAGGGAAAATATCTTCTACTAGTTTGGCTACCCAAGAGAATTAGTCACAGATCAAGGAAGTCAGTTCACCTCTAACCTGATTGAAGACCTACTCGCTCATCACAAGATCAAGCACAGAACTTCCACCCCTTATCATCCGCAAGAAAATGGGCAGGTGGATGTCACTAATAGGGCTTTAGAAGAAAATTTGACTAAGGTGGTGAGCAGCAGCAGAAAGGATTGGGCAGATCGCTTGGTTGAGGCCACCTGGGCCTACAACACCACTTGGAAAACCACAACAACTTTCACACCTTATGAGCTGGTCTACGGGAAGAAGGCTCTGATGTTCATAGAGTTCGAGTACAACACATTAAGGTTGGCAGCTCAGCTAGACCTGAATCTCAGCCATGCGCAACAGGAAAGGTTACTATAGCTGAATGGATTAGATGAATAGAGAATGCAAGCCCTCCTCCACTAAGAAGTAGTTCAACTCCAGAGAAAGATATGGCATGACCGGCACCTTAACGCAAAGAAATTTCAACCAGGAGATTGGGCGTTGTTATATGACTCAAGATACAAGGATTTCAAAGGGAAGATGAGGACAAGGTGGCTGGGACCATATACAGTGGAGAAATGCAACGACAATGGTTCAGTCCTTATCAGAACCATTGATGAAGAAGCCATCCCCATGCTCGTCAACGGGCATCGATTGAAAATCTACCGGAAGCCCCTTTCCAAGCAGGACTTCATTGAAACTTTGGATAAATCAATGCTGGTAGTGGAGCAGGGCCCTGTCTCTACTCCACCCACGCCTTATGTTGCAAAAAAAAAAAAAGGAAGAAGAAGAAGAAAAAAGAATAAAAATAGAAAAGAATAAAAAAATCCTTGAGTGAAAACCTCTTAGAGGCGCCTGGGGCAGACAGTGAGGGTGAAAACCTCCTGGAGGCGCCCCAACTGTCTCACCAAAAAAAAAGAAAAGGAAATAGGCCTAATTTCTGTTGAATAACTGCAGGGTGCAGGGAAGACATTGCAGGTTAGGAGGGTCGCGCAAAACAAGGATAGAGGTCAGCAACAGGCTGCAAGCATCCCTCACAGACACTTCCTCCATGACCACCCCCCTTTCCTAGGATTTGATCACATTCAGGCTAATATTTCACCTTCTACAAGAAGTTCTGGATCTTCTACAGGAAGTTCTATATCTTCTACAGGAAGATCCTGTAGAACCTCCAGACAGGCAAAAATTGACTGTGGAAGGGAATCCGAAGGTTGGAATCTGCCTACTAGGCCTGCAACCACCCTAGTTTACGTCCATCACCATACATCACCCTGTTTCATCTCTTTACACCTCCATTGCACCCATTCTGTTATTTATTCTTGCACAGTCACAAAAACAAACCTCTGTTTTCCTCATACTACCAGCAAGAACTTTGAGTGACAAATCTAGCAGTGGTGTTTTGCTCTCCCTACCTGTCAATCTCCATCTGGACGCCTCATCAGTCGAATCCCTCGACGACAGTATAGCCCTACTCTTTTAGCTTGCATCCTAGGAGGAGAAGCAGCTACAGGACATCCTACAGGAATCCTGTAGCAGCTGATCCCTCTCGAAGAAATACTCTGGAGACGAGGACAGCCGAAAAATAGAAAAGGAGACATGCAAAGAGATCATCTTGAACGCGAAAACATCATCAGCAGCCGAAACCAAGCAAGACCTGAACATGCAATGACAGCAACCAATGGAATGGACTCTGAAACACGTGCATGCAGCGTCAACGAATGAAAGAATGGGTTCCAAAACCTATGAACGAAGCAACAACAAACAAAGGAATGGTTCCAAGACCCGAAGTCTGCACAAGCGACCGTGACCACGCAGGTAAGTGCCTAAACTCATTCGTCAATTGTGTAAACTATATTTTAAAAGCTGCATGCCTATGGAACTGGTTCGGATAGAATGGGATCGGTGGTCAGTCAACTGGCCACCCTTGGCCAATTACATAGCCTCGTGGGATTCGAACAAGCTCAGTTACATTCAAAATTGCCAACGAGACGTGCAACCAACACGTGTGGAGTGTCCATTCAGGGAGAAATCGTCGGGACTGGCAGTGGTGGTGGCGGTTAATGGCAGAGGGAAGGTGATGGTGGCCAAAAACACAGAGAGAAATTATGGCCGTGACGTTGGATCAACGGTTTGGTCCGGCCACCTCATCCCCTCACCACGAATTATGCCATAGTTAAAAGATGCTCGGCTGAAACTCACACCACCCCTTTGTTCATTTGCACTTGCAATGTCCTCGACTGAAGTGCGCGTCCTCCGCTTCCAAAAAGTGTTAACCAGTCGTCCACCACTAGTTTTTCTACTTGTTCTCGAGAATATACCACGTATCGAGCTCACTCAGAGGCACAGAGACATTCTACAGGAACCGAGGAGTCTTCTACAGGGAGGGTTCTACAGGAAAGCCTGCACAACTTTCTGGATCAGAGAAGCCTGGGATTTCTCTTCATCGAATTTGGAGCTCCAACTGTGGTAGCCTCGAAAAACTCTTCTATGCATGGTATTATTTGAAAAGGTGGCGAATTGAACGATATCAGACTGGGGAACTAGAGAAAAATCTGCCTGGGGATTGGAAGTAAAACGTTTGCCTGTGTGTTGCACTGGTTTCTCAGTTGTTTCTGCATCTAGATTCTCCTCCACGTTCCTATTTTTAGAACTCTCCTGTAGGGAAAATATGCAACTGTGGGGGCCAGCCTGTGTATGAAAATTTTGAATTTGTATATCTGTATATGTGCTGAGAAGAAACATTGAGCTCTGTACTCTGTCTGTAGAAACGAAATTCTTCGTTTCATAAATAGGCAGCCGAGTTTTGGGCAACAACAGTCTTGAAAACTAGGGAATAGTTGCTAATTAGTATTGATACCCGAGA
The DNA here is from genome assembly GCA_000404065.3 of Pinus taeda. NCBI lineage: Eukaryota > Viridiplantae > Streptophyta > Pinopsida > Pinales > Pinaceae > Pinus > Pinus taeda. Next base: position 7,148 of record APFE030753610.1, read on the forward strand.
AATCCCTTCTTGAGTTCAGGGGAAAAACCATAAACAACATTCCTTTTTCTGATCAAAGCAAAAAGAAAAAAGAGCACTCTCACCATGCCAGGGGGATTCATAAGGAAAGAACCCTCGGACACCAGCAAACTGCATGAGCATCCTGAGGTGGTGGACCTTTTCACCCGAGCCAATTGGATGTCATTTTTGACAAAATTCGGGGTCATGACGAGGAGATAACAGAGGAATTTTTGATGTCCCTGAGACTTCAATCAAAGACACAGGCCACAGTAAGTTTTAGGGGTTTGACCCTAGAACTTACCCCTGAGCTCATCAGTCGTGTTACTGGTCTGCCATTAGGGCTCCCTTGGAGCAAAGAAGAGAGGTCATTGGGCCAAGTTGCCAAGAAAACATTCTTCCTACCCAAGGAACATCCTGTAGAAGACAAAAACGGGGTTAGGAGAACCAGCTTGCCTCCTCTCTAGAGTGAGGTTAGTTTCCAAATTATGAAGTACATTACATGTGAGGGGAGGTTTAGCATTGTCTATGGATATCATTTCAGGTTGTTATGTGAACTAAGGCATGGGATTGATCCACCTCCAGTCCAGAAGCTGAGCATTCCCTATTTTCTTCTTCAGTCACTAATTGAATGTGGTACAAAATCGAATGAAGGGATCCCAGATCAGCTGGCCCATCATGGGCTCATCAAGCTATTAGTGGAAGATGCCCTGCACACCTACATTGTCCCCATATCTTGGGAAATCTTTCGAAACATGTCCCGGGATGACGATATTAGAATTCTGGCTGAAGACATCACCTCATCCAGCAGTGAGGAGGGAGAACACACTGAAGAAGGTAAGAAAACCAATGGTGAAGGAACACAGGACATTCAAGCACAACAAGGATAGAAAGAAAATGGGGGAGAGGGCCAAATTGCTGAGCCTAAAACAGAGGAAGAAACAACAGCACAAACACCAAGGGAAAAGAGAATGTAGAGGAGAGCAGAGAAGGTTGTCACAGCCAAAGCAGACACACAGAAACAAAAGGGAAAGACAGATCCTGAAATGGCCACAATATAGGCAAAAACAATTGACACAGGGACTTCTACAGGAAGCATGGAAAAATAACAGAAAAGGGGGAAATCACCTGAAATATTGGCAAGGGAGGCAGCAGCTGTGCTTGCCGCCTTAAGAACACCTCCAAAACAAAAAGGGAAGAGAAAGAGGCAAACCTCCATGTACTTTAAAGCAACAAGGAGCACACGGATCAAAGTAGGCAGACCCTAGCCGCAGTCAAAGGAGCCAATTGTCGTTGAGGACACAACACCTAAACCAAAAGAAGGGTCTTCTTCAAAGATATCTGTCACTTATGAACGAAGAAGCCCAAAAACCTCCACCTGGAGAGAGAGAATGAAGACAATGGACTCAAAGACAGCTCTGCAGGAAGCTGAGAAATCTCTACATGAAACTCGAGCTAAGCTAAAAGAGACCAAGAAATTGGAGGAAAAGGCAGCCAAACAATCACAGGAAGAAGAAAAGACAAAGGAAATATTGGAACCAAGCCCTGAGCCTAGCTTGGGCTCATACTATAACCTGTTAGAAGCCGGGAAAATAATTCCCCATAAATTTGCGGTGCCAATTTTCTTTTCACTGGAAGAAGAAAGAATTAGGACTCACACTTGGATGAGGATTGCCAAGTCCAAGGGTGTGGCAGACATAGGCCACCTCGAAGAACAACTCAAGGAGTCAAGGGGAGAATTGGCCATGGTGAAGCATGTGGAAAGCAGTCAAAGGGCCAAACCACAGGAAGAGAATGAGCTGTTGAAACAGCAACTACGGCTACAGGGAATTCATAAGGAAGAGAGGCCCTCCATTCTAGGAGAACAACAACAACAGGAAAAGCCTCCAGCAGAAAAAGAAACCTCTGATGAACAGCAGAGAGTGGACGGGCTGTCGCCGAGGTTGAGGCACTAACAAAACAGCTACAGGAGAAGGAGTCACAGGAAGCAGAGGAAATACAGTCTCTAAAGCAACAGGTACAAGAAAAGGAAGCCCAATTGGCCTGCATGGCCAGCTGGGCAGTAGAGGCCTTGCAGTGTAGGCAACCTGCCAAGTCATATGCCTTATATCTTAAAGATCAAAGGTTGTAGTTCCAAATTAACACTTTGGCCCAAAGGGGTACCATTCCATTTCAAAATTACCATCAATTCATGACTTTGTGTGACAGCAGCTCAGCAGAAGATAAGGAAAAGTTATCCGAATTCTATTTACACAACTTGGCCCTTCCAAACATGACTCTTTGGGACCCCAATGCTACATTGGGAGATGTGCAACTTATGGCCATGGCCTCTTGGTTAAATCATGAGGAAAAGAGGGCAGTAGAGATTCGGGATATTATGAATAGGGAGCTAAGTGAACCACTCATGATCAGGGCCGAACCAAAGGATACATCAGCTTTAATATATGCCCATTAGCACCTGGCCAACAACGCTCAGGTTTTACCAGATTACATTGAACGACAAGCTCAAGCCATTGCCCACTTTGAAGACATGGAAAGACTGTTGGGGGATAACTGCATTCATGCTTGCACAAGGAGGTGGAACACATTGCCCCACAGTTTGAAAATAAGAGAATACCACTCCCCAACCAGGATGAGGGAGGCCTTGGCAAGGGTACCCCTCTATAAACAGTCAATGCAAAATCTGCAAGCCAACTGGATCGGCCTAAAGTTCAGTCCTCCCTTGCTTTTAGGATCGCTGGAAGGAGTCAAAGAAGAAGAAGAACAGAGGCAGTGGGAGGAAGTAGAAAGAAAAGCAGGATTTCATGACTGAGAAGAAGACATCACCTCGGAGGCCTGGGATGTGAGGGAGGCAGTCAAAGCAATCAAAGATGATAAGCTGGATTAGTTGCTCAGAGGATGAGCAACCCATTTAGTAGGGGGGTAATGATGAGCCCCAAAAATGGGTAACTTATTGGGCTCATTTTGCTTATTGTTCTCCATTAATCCACCATTCTTCATAGTTTATGTATGCTTTTGAAGTATGTTTATGTTAATTGAATGAATGAGAATAGTCACTTGACCATGAAGGCTAATACGTGTTTGTTGCAAATTTTTGGACAACTTTTGGACCAAGGTCAAGCATTTATGGGCCATTTGACAGCCAAATACGAGGGGACAAGGCTGAGGATTCGTAGTAAGGGTGTCTCCTGCACTAAATGGCCCCTTCCTCAAGTTCTCCACCATCAGCTCAGAGTTCAGCAGCCCACCAAAGTTGATTTCCAAGGGCAGCCAAGTAGCTTTTGTAAAGTGGCTGAGTACTTGCAATTTTAAGCAGCCAAGCCCCTTGAATTAAGGAGGACTGTTGGAGGTCCTCGTAGTGCATAAGTAGGAAGGCTTCCAGCCTTCGTAGTTTAGTTGTTGAACATTTGTATTTCGCACTATAATGCTGCTTTGTTTCTTAGCCCATTTTGGAGCTTCTGTTGTAACACATTTTGGACATGGTTGTTTTTTGAGTAATGGAAACCAGTTTCATGTTGCATCAGTTCTGAGCTTCTTTTTAGGAGCCTGTAGCTCTTGGGGTTGGGCCAAACCCAAGCGCTAGGGCCTCCTCTGTGTATTGTTATATGTTTTCTTGTTGTCTTCATAAAATAATTTATGCTAGTAGATTAGAATCTTGCTTGGTTATCTAGGTCATTTTTGATGATTGAAAGAGCTTTTCATTGTTCAGAGTGATTTGATAGGTTGACAACAAAAAAGATCTTAGAAAAAGGCCACCAAGCAAATCTAGATCTCACCTCTCCCTCCTCGGGACCATGAGCTGAGACTCAAGTGTCCTTGCTGCCACAAAACCACTATTTTTACTTCTTCATGCAATTGCTAGTATTAGTTTCTCAGTTGCAAAAGTTGATACCAGATGTGATTACATGCTTAGATCCATTCTTGAGTGGTTTTAATAAGTCATTTTACATAATTTTCTACCAATGAAATTTTGTTCATGATGGGTGCTAGTTCCTAGGTCAAATTAGGTTAGAATAGCTAGATATTTGGTTTGCATGGTCTTTGTTTGGTCAGTTTCAAGAAGTAGTGTGCAAAACACCTGTGATACCTCCCTGCCTACCCTTCTGCCATCAATGCAACCTATTCCATCCCCTAACTCAGATTCTTGCCCTTCGTTTGCCACATTTTCTCACTTTGATCTAATTTCCATATTTTTGTGCAACATTGCTCTATCCATCCTTGAACAAATCCAACCATCCTCATCACTTCTCAGCTTCATTTGCCAGGTTCTAAACCTCTTCACACCCTCATCGGACCTCCATCTCCACTTCTCCACCTTTCTTCCACCTTCAACCCTCCAAAATCTCCTTTCGGAACATCTTATAGAACATCTTGTAGAACGCCTGCAGACTTCCTGTAGAAGATCACAAGAGCGGTTTTTCGAGATCCAATCACGGTGAAACTCTCTGGAAGGGTGTTAGGGACCCCTTAGGCCCTCTTCTCACCTTCCCAACCTCCTGCAAGCGCCCTCACCATTTCCTTCCATCAATCAACCTCTGCACAGTCAATACAGTTAAGCACATGCATAATAATTCTACAAGATTACTCAAAAATACAAAAAGACATTCCTTTTCAGATTTCACTGCAAGAGTAGCTTAGTCACATGCATTCTACATTTCTAGAAGTCAATGGCATCCATTTCCACTGCTTTCATCTCTTTTCTTGCACCGGTAGGGTTCGTCTGTAAAACTAGGGTTTGCTAGGGTTTGCATTCCTTTTCCACTTTCAGCTTCTTTTTGCAAGTAGACTAGCTTCCTTTGAGTTAGCTTTCATCCATCACCGTTAAAAGCTTCTTCTAAGAGCTCATAGAAGTTGACTTAAGCTCCTAGCAGACTTGTGCCAATTGATCCATTGACAGCCTGTAGCAAGAGCTAGTACTTGTGCATATAGAACTGTCGCTTCCAAGTTTGTTAAGAACTACCGGGTTGATAAAAGTAAAGAAGGGAGTCCCAGGAGTTGCAGCATTATTGCTGCAATACTGGAGCCCACCACTCTGCGTCACTCTCCTTGGCTGCTGCGCTGCTCTCCCGGCACGATCGAGATTAAGTCCCTAATCAATGGCTAAGATTAGATCTGGCTTGATCCATGTATTTTGGTCCATTCTAACACAGATTCATATTAATACACATTAATATTTTATTTTCCCTAAGTTTAGACATAGGGACTCCATTAAAAATATTAATTATTTTAATATCTCTTGATCTGTTTAGAATCAGCCCAAACCCTTTCTGGGTATTGGAGATCTCATGTGCCCCAACCTCTCCACCAAATTTCATGGCTAGAGCACATCCGATGCTGTCCCAAATCAACACTCCCTCTTAGCGAGGACTGTGCTCTTGTAATACTCTTCACTGTGTATTACTCTGATCATCCGGCATCGGTACCTGCGCTGATGCTAGGCCTTCCTACCAAACATCCTCTGCACTGTTGTATCCTGTACTGCTGCAGATGGTTCTGCCACTGCGACTGCTGCATCTGTACGACAGCTCCCTCTGCATTCGTGCTGTTGTTGGTCCTTTCTCCCAGCACTGCATCCGCACTGCACCTCCTCTCATCATGCTGCCCATTGCTACACTACAACTTAGTTACTGAGAAGTACGTAATTGATCTCCCAACTGACCTCCCTGTTGGGCTAGAAACACCTACTGATGTTGAAGCTCCCTCTGCCATTGACAAGTGCTCCCTCTCTGACCTCTGCGTTGCTGCAACAACTCCCTGCATCTTGCACCGTTGCACACCTCTTTGTGCCTTCCTACACTGGTGCAACGTTCCTGTGCCTCTCGCGCTGCTGCAGCCTGCTAGCTCTGCGCTGTCTCAGGACTCCTGCATTATAGCTCTCTCTACCGCTCTATCCGCATATGTCTCTACCCACTCATCCATTCCTGCTACTCCTCGTCGGGGCTCCCATAGAAAGGTCTAATCCAAGAGGCTGGGTACCTCAAGGATCCTGCCCCTCATCACTTGTAGTTCGCCTGACTACAGCTTGATGTCTCCCCACTTCTGCTCAAGTGGCATGTGTGCACTCATGGCACAGTTATCGTCTGTCAAAACTTCCTTCTCTGCCCGTGCTAGCGCTGCCTTAGTCTTGGAAGACTCTCCCTTACTCTTCTTCCTTGGGCATTGGGTCGCATAATGACCCATCTCCCCACAGTGGAAGCACTTGATCTTGGAGAGATCTTTCTTCTTCCGCTTCTCCTGATTTCCCTCAGATGCTAGGGCCACATCCTCCTCCTCCTGCTTGACCTTGATCCCTTTACTATTGCTACCTGTCTTTGACTGCCGTCTGATCTCTTCCTGGCGAAGAGCTGCCCACATCTCATCCCAAGGTGGGAGAGTCCCTCTGCTGAGGATACTTTGGACAAACACTTCCCAATCTTCTGAGACAACATTCAGGGTTGTCCTCACCATAAGCTCCTGATCCGGTGTCGCTCTTATAGCAATCAACTGGTCTCGGATCTCATTCACTCCTCCGAAGAAGGTATCAACCGATTGACCCTTTTTCATCTGATACGACCTCATTTAGTTCTCGAGCAACATTCTTCTCTGCACAGAAGTATCCTGGTACAGGTTCTTGAGAGCCTCCCACATCTTGACTGCCGTTTCCTTCTCGGCTATATGTGGTACCACATGATCCTTGACCCCGTCAAGGATAATGCACTTGGCCCTCGCCATCACCTCTTCGTACTTTTCGTTATCATTGGGGTCGAATGGGATAGCTATAACCTTCAAGGCGAAGTTCTTGACATGATTCCTGTCAAGCATTGATAAGATTCTGGCCTTCCAGACTACGAAGTTTGATGCTTCGTCCAGTTTATCCTGGTCTATTATCCCGTATAGTGCCATGACACACCTCTACTTCCCTCTTGGAAGTTCTCTGTTCGACTCCTTTGAGTCTCTACTTCTCGTCTGGAAGTTCTCTTCTGGACTCCCTCTAAGTCCCGATTTCCCTCCTGGAAATCTTTCTGCCACTTGTCAAGATGCCCCCTACTCTGATCGTCTTGTGCAACTGCACTGCTGATCCAGGTTCCTCGACTAGAAACCCTCGATAACAACTCCTCTGGCCCTGGTCTGTCAGGTACTGTTCTGACTACAGTACCTCACCATCTCCACTCTGCAATATTTCTATAGCCTTCAAGACTCTAGCAACTACCTCTCTGTGAACTGCATCAGCCCCTCTCTGCCTCACGCTGGCTCTGCGTCACCCTAGATGGGTCTACATCAGCCCTGGCATGCCCTGCATCAGCCCTCTGTCTTAGCAATGCTGTCCTCTCTGAGGCTCTGCGTAGCTCCTGACTTCTTCTGCGTGGCTCTGCATCACACTTCTTGGCTTTTGCGCTGCTAGAAACAGCTTCTGTCACCTTGGGACAGTTGTTTTCTGCTGTTATTTCTCCGCTCGGCTGATCTCTTTTAGTCCTCCTATGATCTGCAATCACGCTCTGATACCATGTTGAAGTTTCTAAGTTTACTTGGTTTAGAAACCCTTCATGCACTTTTTGTGATTTATTCCTACCTACTTGTTATTTTTCTTTAACAAGTTATTTACAAAGTAAATACTGAAAATAAACACCAGTGCATGCTCAACATATTACAGATCAACAATTAAAAGAAACAAGAACAAACACACCACATGACACCATTATTTTTGGACCAATGTCCCCGGAAAAACCCAATGCGGGAAAACTAGTGCAGTTATCTAAGGGTTTTCTTATTAAGCAATATCAGAGTACAATCTAGGTGCCAAAACTGGCCTACCCAACAGAGAATTTCCTTAGCAGCTCTACCTCACAATTTGAGAGAAATCTGCTGGCTGAAACCCCAAAAAATCCTTCCGGCAGCTCCTCTGCACAAAACTGCTTTGCAACCCCAACGTCTGCCTAATCTGGACTGCGTCAACTGCTCTCTGTCTCATGCTGGCCCTGCGTCGGTGTTTCTTAGCCTGCATCAGCCCTAGGAGGCCCTGCACCAGTTTTCTGGGCCTCTGCGTTAGACACGCTGGCCTCTCTGGTGCTCTGTGCAACGCTTGAGCCCTTGCTGGCTCTGCGTCACTCTCATTGGCTGCTACACTGCTCTCCTGGCACAATCTCTGCCTTTTCTGTTTCTTTGTAATCAATGCCCCTCAGCTGCTCTCCCAATCACTAATTCCATCTCTCTTAGCAAACCCCACTCTAGAGAATAGAATGACTGATCACTCTGGTGTACTCTCCAAGTGACCCTCAAGCCTCCTCTTATACTTTTCCTGTTGACATATCAACGGCCGAGATTAAGTCCCTACTCAATGGAGAAGATTAGATCTAGCTTGATCCATGTCTTTTGGACCATTCTAACACAGATTCATATTAATACACATTAACTCCATTAAAAATATTAATTATTTTAATATCTCTTGATCTGTTTATAATCAGCCCAAACCCCTTCTGGGTATTGGAGATCTCATGTGTTCCAACCTCTCCACCAAATTTCGTGGCTAGAGCACATTTGATGCTACCCCAAATCAACATAGAGGAGCCAAGTAGTTCTTTAAGATTGATCTGCATTCAGGGTACCACTAGATGAGAGTTCGGGATCAAGACATCCCAAAGACAACATTCTAGTGCCACTATGGGCACTTTGAGTCTCTGGCCATGCCATTTGGATTAACCAACGCTCCCACCACATTTCCGTCTTGCATGAACCATATCTTTTGGGGCCAGCTGAAGAGGGTTTGTGCTAGTATTTTTTTATGACATCCTGATCTATAGCCAGACATGGGAGGAGCACCTCCAACACTTGGAGGAGGTACTACGCATTCTGGAGGAGCAGCAGTTTTATGCCTCTCCAAGTGCAAGTTTGAATTGACGGAGATGCTTTATCTCAGGCATATCATTGGAGCAGACGGAGTGAAGGTTCACAAGGCGAAGATTTGAGCCATCCAGGATTGACCAGTACCCCGAGATGTGACTACACTGAGAGGCTTCTTGGGCTTATTACAGGAAGTTTGTCAAAGGGTTCTCACAGTTGGCAGCGTTCACATGGACTAATGGAGCAGAGGCCGCCTCAATCGCCTCAAGGAGGTGATGAGCAGTTGCCCTGTTCTGGCACTCCCGGATTTTTTCCAGCCATTCACGGTGGAGTGTGATGCATCAGGGATAGGAGTTGGAGCCGTATTGTCACAGGAGGCGCATCCCATAGCTTTGGACAGTCGAAAGCTCCTACCACATGAGCTGTCATATTCCATATATGACAAGGAGATGCTGGCCATTATGCATGCATTGGCCAAGTTCCACTAGTACTTAGTGGGCAACCGATTTCGAGTGAAGACTGATCACAACAGTCTTCGACATTTCATGGGGCAACAAGGCCTCAATGAAGGCAGCAGAGATGGGTCAGTGAGGTGCAGACCTACGATTTTGCTATTGAGTATGTGCGGGGTAAGCACAACGTGGTTGTCGATGCTCGATCAAGGAGACCAGCTGGGTTATCTCTCATGAGAATCTAGCAGGATTGGAAGGCTTAGCTATTGGTAGAGTACTCCAAGGACAGGAAGAACTGCGAGGTGCTGGAGGGGACAAAAGTACATGAGCATTAACGTGTGATGGATGAGGTCATCTATTACAAGGAGCACATTTACTTGGTTCCCAACTTGCAGTTGAGGGGAGGGTACTCTAGGTAGCTCACGATTCACCACTGTCCAGACACCAGGGGTTTCGAAAGACTTACATGGCTGTTCGGGAGAGGTTCATGTGGAAAGGCCTCAAGTAGGACGTGCTGCATCACGTAAGGGAGTGTGAGGCCTGCCAGTGGAACAAGGGGGAGCTGACTCACCCTGCAGGGCTACTACATCTATTTTACATTCCGGAGGGGAAATGGGAAAGTATTTCGATGGATTTCATCTCTGGGCTCCGCACGGTACAGGGGAAGGATTGCATATATGTAGTGGTCGATAGGTTGATCAAATTTTCCCACTTCTTCACCATCGCCACTATATACACGAATGCACATGCTGCCAAGTTGTTCTTCTGGGAGGTTTTCAGGCTACATGGGCTCCCCAAGAACATTGTGAGCAACAAAGACAATAGATTTAATGGTGGCTTTTGGCAAGGAGCTCTTCAGGTTGGTTGGGATGGAGCTCACTCCTAGCACCAATTATCACCTTTAGACGGACAGTCAGATGGAGAGGGTCAACCAGTGGTTGGAGGGGTACCTGAGGAATTATGTGACATGTCAGTAGAGGACGTGGATTTGGTGGTTGCACTTGGGCGAGTTCTGCTACAACACCACACACCACATGTCTATCGGTATGACTGCTTTCCATGCCCTCTATGGTTATGATGCACTAACTTTTGCTGATGTTATTTTCGGAGACAGCCAGGCCCCAAAGGCCAAATATTGGGTCCAAGAGAGCCAAGATATCCTCAAAGCTCTTAAAAGTAATTTAGCGACAGCCCAAATTCAGTGAAAATTGTATGCAAATTTACACAAGATAGAGAGGCACTTTGAGGAGGGGGACTTAGAATACCTCTGGTTGCAGCCTTACAGACAGTCTATGATGAAACAAAAGGGGGTCGAGAAGCTACAACCACGCTTCTATGGGCCCTACCAGGTGACTAGGCGGGTTGGGGAGGTGGCTTATGAGCTAGAGTTGCCTCCAGGGAGTAGAATCCATAACATATTTCATGTCTCATGCTTAAAGAAGGTGTTGGAACAACAGGTGACCGCAGCAGCTAATCTACCCCCTTTGGATGATGAGGGCCATTTGGTGTTGGAACCAGAGGCCATTCTGGATAGCAGGGAGAGGAGACTGAGGAGCAAGACCATCAGGGAGTTTTTGGTACGCTGGAAGAACTTGTCGGAAGAGGATGCCACCAGGGAGGGTGAG
>APFE030753611.1:0-30674 GCA_000404065.3 Pinus taeda
GGCCGTAGTGAAGACTAAATAAAATTCTTGCAGGATAATGATCCATTTAGAATAATTTCCCCCCAGCACCTGATGAGTCAGGATGTAGGTCATAGGGTTGCATTCAAAAATCATTGTAGTCGTTTGTAAGAGAATATAATGCTGAAAGCGTTGAATGACCTGGATGGCGGCCAAAGCCAACTTCTTGACATGTGCATAATGCAATTTTGTGTCAAGGAGCTTCTGACTCAGGTAGTATATCACATGTTCACCGCCTTCATCATCATCCTGAACCAACACCATAGCTATGGTTCCAGGGGCTGTGGCTAGGTAAAGGAAGTAATCTCGATAATAGTCGGTGGATGCAACAAAGGAGCATTTATGAGGACAACCTTAAGATCACAAAAATATTTTTGGGCTATCTCGTCCCATGCAAAGGGTGTTCCTTATTTGAGCAACCAGGTAAATCTTGTAGCTAGCTTGACGTAGTTGGGTATAAAATGATAAATTGGCTTTTCCCTGGAGGCTCTAGAGTTGGTGCAATGAAGATGGAGGGGGTAAGTTTACAATGGCCTCGACTTTTAGCAGATCCGGGAAAATCTCGTCCTTGGAAAAGATGAAGCCAGGGAGTCGTCGTGATTCCATGCATAAAACACATTTCTGTGGATTTAACCAAAAGTTATAGTTCCTGTAGCATAGAAAAATCTGTCGAAGGTGGTTTGGGTGATCTTGTCGCTTACGAGAATGGGCAGGAAGGTCATCCAAGTAAGGTTGGATAATGTTGTGAATATCATGAAATGCATAGGACATTGGCCATTGAAATGTGGCCCCGATATTGTTGAGGCCAAAAGGGAGCTTCTTGTGTGTAAATGTACACCATGGGTAGATGAAGGTTGTCTTCTCTTGGTTGGCTGGTGCAATATTGATCTGGTTGTAACTAGAAAAACCATCCATAAAGGAAAAGATCTCGCTCTCGACACATTCATCAATGATTTGATCAATGAAGGGAGTGGGATAGTTGGCTTTATGATAGGCACGATTAAGGTCTCGATAATCCATGCAAACATGGATTGTGCCTTGTTTTTTATTCACTGTGATGATATTGGACACCCAGTCTATAAGGGGAATGGGATAAATGAACCCAACTATGAGAATATTTTCGACTTCGCCCTTAATAGCATGGGCCTTTCTAGGGTGCACCAGATGAAGTCGTTGGCGAACGGGTTTAAAATCCAGATACATTGGTATTTCATGCACCACGATGCTAGGATCAATGTCAGGCATTTATTCGTAAGACCACACAAACACATCACAAAATTCTTGAAAAAGATGAGTATATTTCTTGATCTCACCTGGAGAAAAAGATACCCTGATATGAATGTGTTCAATGACATTGGTTTTGATAGAAATGTCAATCAGCATCGTTTGGGTAATATTACCCAAATTTGCTTCCGACCATATTGCATGAGTAACAGTTGGTGGGGGAAATGGAGAAGAAGACTCTTCGAAAGAGGTAGACATGACCCGGGCGAGGCAGGAACGAGGAGCGATGATGAGTATCGATCCATGGTGGTTTCGAAAGAGACGTGATTTCCATGATACCTTCATCGGTGAGGAAGGTCTTGGCTAAGGGATCGAATGCTTCCAAAGTGCCAAGCCATGGGGATTGAGAATACATATCGAGAGAGGTCTTTGAGATATCAGAATCAAAGGATGCAAATTTTGCAGCCGAAACAATTTCCACGTAATTGACTTTGGTGGGACTAAGCAGCATGACGTCGCCCCAAGCATCAACCAGATCTGGGCATGTATGACCCAAGTATCATATTTGACAGAGATCATGTTGACAGAGGCAACATGAGGAGGTGGGAGTGGAAAAATCCCCATTAAGGCAGAATCTTTGAAGATACCTGCCCCCACACTCTCAAAGGGAGCACCAGAGTGTTTGACATACGGAATGTTGCCATCAGACGAGGAAGAGGCAAATAAAGACAACTGATCAACAGTGACAATCCTCCCTTGATGGGGAAAACGGATCACATGAAACAAAGAGGAGGCCACAGCATGCATGGCATGGATCCAACTTCAGCCGAGTAGAAGATTATAATTGAGAGTGGCATCAATAATCTCTACTTTGACTTGCACTGTCTTGCCTTCCAAGGTGATGGCAATTTTGGGTAAGACACCGAAGGGTCGCAAATCACACCCATCGAAAGCTTCCAATGTGTTCGAAGAATGGTTCAATGTAGGGTACCAATAACCTTCCAGCACGCAGTTGACATGATGTAGGTAGAAGCACCTTCATTGATGACAATGCAGTGGATGGTATTTTCATTAATGATTACTTGAATAAGAAAGGAAATCTGATGATGGAGTCTCGGAATATGGTTCTGTAGATCGAAACAGATCAAATTAGAATTGGTGGGAATGATGCCCCCGATAGCTGACAGCAAAGATTACCACTGTGATGGGTAGCTTTGGAATACCTCGAGAGTCGACATAGCTGACGACGCCTGAGCCAAATATTCAACAATATTGTAATGCTGAGCAGCTCGGGCGTTGGGATTATACGAGGATTTCTGTAGCACACCTTGAGAGGGTGGCCACGTAGCGGAATCAGGGTTAAAGCACTCAATTTGTAAAGGGCCAAAACTCGGGGTAGAAGAAGAAGGTGGATCTTCTTTTTCTTTCCCTACTGTGGGAGCTAGATTTTGATAATCCTTCGATCGTGTAGCCACATTAATGGGCATGCTCATCATGAACACTTGAGATCCAGAGGAAGCAAATTGGGTTTGGTCTACCATTTGATTTTGTTGAGATGGAAAAGGCTCTTTGAGGACAGTGGGGATCCCCTTGAGTAATCGACTAACTTCAGATCGTCGTGGACGATCCTTAGTATAGTGATCCTCCTCACAAATGAGGTAGGGATACTTAGGTTTTTTTTGCGATGATTCACTGACAGACAATTTGGGAGGACCTTGTTTCGGGGCATCAACTTTAGCTTTGCCTTTGCCTTTCTTTTTTTCTTTCAAGGATTTTTCTGCTATGGTAGATTGGATAGTGTGGACCTCTAAGGTTTTACTAGGGCCTGGAAGGTTTTGAGATGAACTGTTGTAAGCAGTATTCGAGACCAACTTCTGTTTGGAAGAAGTTTTGACAGGGGCCTGGGATACTGAACCAATAACACCATTAATGGGAGGAATAGTGGGTGACTTTGATGTTGCGGGAACAAATGATGGTTGCGGAACATTGGGTAATAATTCATATAAGGTTCCAGACTGAGAGTAGACCAGATCCAAGTACTGGGCACGAGTGATGGCTTGCTCTTCAGTGAAACATCCACCCATGGCTATATCGCGAGCAATTGGGGATATGAGTGATTTGGTAAACCATTCGGTGAGCAACTGTTCAGCTATTTTGAACTTGATCAGTCGATGTCTACGTCTCCATTCATGGATATGATTAGAGATGTGTGTCACAGTGTCTTTCTTAGGTGATGTAAGCAGATAGGTACCTGTTTCGTAACGAACTGACAGTTAAAAATGCATGAGAAAGGCCATGGCTAATGAATTGAAGTCATGAGAAGTACTTAGAGGTAGCTTGATGTACCATTTTGTTGCGGCACCCGTGAGGGTTCGTTGGAAAATATGAAGACGAATGGAATCGTCCACATATGAGTTCGACGCGAACTAGAGGTGATATGTCATCACTTGGGCTTGAGGTTCTTCTTTATCTTTTCCATCGAACCTTAGGCAATCACTTGGTATCTTGGATGGCACTAGGGGCCATTATGGTGAATGAAGAATCAGATCATTCGTAATACGCGATACATCCGACAACTCAAGTGTAGCCAAGAAAGGTAATTGCGTGTTAAAAGGCATGGGAGGTCGATAGGTGGACCCATAAGGAGGAACCCATCCCTACTGGTAAGGATTTTGACCCCACAGTGGGGGATTCTGGCCATATGGCAACTGAGGCTACCCCCATTGCGGATTACCTTGACCAAAGGGAGGATTCAAACCTTGAATACCTTGAAATTGTCCATGCACAGGTTGTTGATAGGCAACATATGGGTTAAAAGGTTGCTGAACTTGGTGACCTTGGACATATGGGTATGGGACCTATTGTCCTTGAACATAGGGTTGTTGGGCCTATTGTCCCTGAACAAGAGGGTTCTAGACCTACAGTCCTTGGGCATAAGGTTGATAAGCTTGTTTCCCTTGGATGTAGGGGTTTTGTACTTGGTGCCCTTAGTTGGTAGGATTCTGAACTTGTTGGCCCTAGACAAGAGGATTCTGCACCTGCTGCTGTAGGACTTGACCTTGAACCTGTCCCTGTAAGGGTTGCCCTTGTTGATAGGTATACAAGGGTTGCTGCCGCCCAAGTTGGTTTTTTCGGCCTTTCGGTTGAAAAATTTGTCCTTGGGTTTGAAGAGGTTGGCCCTGGGAGGGTATGGGTTGAGAGGTATGCAAATCATATTGCATTTGCTGCTGCGCAACTTGCTGCAACTGTTGAAAGGACTGACCTTGCGGTTGTTGCAGGGGACCTTGCTGTGGGATAATCCACCCTTCGTGTTGCATAGAAAGCCGTTGCTGCAACAAAGGTTTCCCTTGTGGTCACAAAGGCTGCCTTGGTTGTTGCAAAAGCTATCCTTGCTATTGCAAGGGTACTTGAACAGTGCTGGGGAAATTACCGAACTAAATCTGATCGTAGCTAGGTTGGATGTACTACCCAGACGGGATGGTGTAAGGTTGATTAACCAATCCTTGAGAACCATATGGAATGTAAGGATTTTGAAATTGGACTTGAGCCCCATAGGGCTGCTGATACTGAACATTATTCGAACCAGATGGATCACCAGGATTCTGAACCTGCTGGTACTGGACATTGCTTGATCTAGTAGGGTCAGCAGGGTTGTAAATAATACTAGAAGAGGGATGGCTTATACCAAGCATGTGAGCTTGTGAGTTGCTCATGTTAGTGGAACCTGACACCATAGAGACATTCAAGTTCTGCTCCCCAGGCAGTGGCACAATATGGCCACTGACTAATGGGGCAGAAGAACTAGCAGAGATAATCTTTGATACTGTCGGTTGCGATTGATGCGTAACTAGGTTTGATGGTACAAGAGTGTTCGGGATGGTGGGATGCACCGGGATTGAAGTAACAACTGGTTGGGAGGTCATGTTCATGATGAACGGACCTGATGTAGGCCTGACACTTGATACCAAAACAAAGTTATGGTAGAGTGACAAGGCACTGGGTGTGATTGAAAGTAAATATCCCAAAGACACATAGCTAGGTGGCAAACTGGAGGGAATACCTTCTGAATAAGGAAACCCTCGGGAGGGAACTGCAACTACAATTATTCTCCCTCAACAGTGTGTGGAGTTGAGACTTCAGACTCATCCGGAGAGGTGACTGGGCATTGCCTTCGGGTTCCATGTCTGGAAACAAAGGACGACGGACAACCAAACGTGTACTGGGGGAATAGTTCCAAAGGAACACCCAGATGATCGTATAGATTGTAAGGGTGATGTGGTGATATCTCAATAGCATCAAATAGAGGGTTTAGAGGATAGAAAACTAGTCCAAGCTTACCATTAGTGATTAATGAGTTCTTTGGAGTTCGAATGGGATTATCCGTAGATTCTGGGTCAAGACCAGCAGATCACCTTGAATCGAAAGTAGGCAGAGGATGAGATCATAATGTTTGAACACTCAAAACAATTATGAGTCCAACATTTTGGTCCTCAAATGGCTCTAATAACTCAGGAAGTGGCTCCTCAGACAATCTTTCAGGTAGAGGAGAGGAAGAGGAAATGGGTGAACCAGATGGTTCAACCACGATGACCTTGTCTTAGCCGATAGAACAAATAACTTCAAGGCTTTAAAATGCCCTTTTAAGGGAACTCACGATTTGGTCAAAAATATAAAAAGATGTTTTGGATTGTGGGTAATAAATTATTTAAGATGCATAAATGACTGATGTTCTTTCATTTTTTAAGAGTCGAGAAAGAAAAAAAGATGACTCTATTGCTTTCGATTGGAAACAAACTCGAAAGGACAAGTGCTTGGATGATATTTTAAGTTTAATGAGTAAAAAAGATCAAATGAATACTCTGGATGATCTAGGTAAATTGGATTACCAGGAAACTGTGAACTGTAGAATACCTCCTGGAGAACTAAGAAGTACGAGTAGGAAATCTCCCTGAATGCTGTGTTCGGTGTATCATGTTCGCAAAGTGGTTGACTCGGGTTCCTAAGGATAAAAGGATTGCAACCTAGTGGGGTCTCCCGTTATATACGAAATGGTATGGGGAGAAATTTTTTTTGCTAGCGCTGTATAATTCCAAAGCTAACGACAAGTACTAGGTTTACAGATGCCGGAACATGTCTCTAGCCTGGATCTTCTAGATGTGATCGTTAATGTCAAATGTGCCTTAGGTTAATTGAATTCATTTTAGAGTTGATCTTGAGTTAAGTTTCAGTTTTTAGGTCTTAGTGATGCTACTCAAAAAACCAAAAATGCAACTAAATGGTACAAGACCCTTTCAATTCGATGAAATGCCTACACTAGAGAGGGTAGAAACTACTTAATCAAATGCAAGCAATCAAACAATTGAAAATGAAATGATTTTTCACTACTCTTTTTCAAAAAATAAAATAATGAAAAATGCATTCCAATTCCTAATTTCCTGACAAGCACTTATCTATTAGTCCTTTTGAAATGAAAAAATTCTTTTCCTTTTCAAATGTTAATGCAATTCTAGTTTTTAAGAGATGCAAATCATGTAGGAATTTACAGGGTAAGTTCCTCACACAGAACACCAAAGGACATTGCTCACAAACAGATCATAGATCAATACACTGGTATTCTTGACGTGGTTAAAACCCTCAAAGAGGGAAACAATCCACGGCCTAAGCCAATGTGGCCACTTCAAGCAATTTATTAATAAAATAATGAAAATTTACATAAGCTTCTCTCATGAATGGTTACACTACAAATGACCCGCCATGCTCTTTAAATAGAGATCATGGACCAATCAGGTGTTAAGACACAGTTCAAGTGTTGGTAATACTGATGAGAGAATGGACTGTTGGATCACTACATATGATGACCGTTGGATTGTAAGTTACAAAAGTACATAGTAAAGAAATACACTTTACCTAACTCTACACTAGACCAAGTTATACTTAACTATTTCCTATGTGTCAGAATATCCTAACATCCCCCCTTAAGAACAAATTGGCATAGGATTTAAGGATGTACAAATATGACACAATAGGAGAAGGAAGGAGGCATTAGAGCCTATCCCCCCTTAGTAACAACTTCCTGAACTCCAACTATAAATCAAAGTTTAGTAAACGTCGCCTCTGTGAGAGCCTTGGTAAAGATGTCTGCAAATTGATCATTTGTTAAACAATATTGCACTTCAAGAACCTGGTCATGAATGAGCTTTCTGATGAAGCGCATGTGTAGTTCAATGTGTTTGTTGCGTTGATGTTGGACTGGATATTTTCATAGTTGAATGGCACTTTGATTATCACACCAACGTGTAGTCGGATGCCACTGCTGAAAGCCATACTCTGACAAGATCTAACGAAGCCACAAGGATTCCTTACTAGCTTCTACGGTGCCATGATACTCTTCTTCTGCTGAAGAAAGAGAAATGGCACTTTGTTTCTTGCAAGCCCATGTAATAGGTCCTAAACCAAGAGTGAACACATAACCTGTAGTAGACTTCCGACCATCAGGGTCACCAGCCCAATCAGAATCAGTGAAACCAACCAATAGAGGAGATGCTTCTGCACTGTAATGAATCTAAAACTGAACTGTACCTTGAACATAACGAAGTATTCTTTTAACTGCTTTCCAATGACTTTCATGTGGGTTTTTCATAAACTGAGAAATAAGGCCAATAACAAAGGAAAGGTCAGGACGAGTAAGGGTCAAATACAAAAGTTTTCCTACAAGTAGACGGTATAAGGTAGCGTCAACTTCAGGGAAGTACAAGAGACTAAAAGTTTGACTCCAAACTGAAAGGGAGAAGGAGCTGGCTTACAATCTTCCATGTGAAAATGACGAAGAAGATCACAAGAATACTTGGACTGGGAAAGGGAAATACCTTCTTGGATTGCAAGAATTGAAGACCAAGAAAATAATGCAAGTGTCCTAAGTCTGTCATTTCAAACTTCTTTTTAAGGCTGGACTTCACATGGTTTATAAGGTTGGCATCACTACCAGTAAGAATAAGATCATCAACATAAAGAACAAGAATGATAAGAGAATTTCCCACTTTCTTGGTGTAGACAATATTATCAGAATAACACCTAGAAAAGCCAATTTCTAAAAGAACTGGCCTTAGACAAACATACATACAAGGTTGGTGTCTGTTTTTCTAAGGCCAGTACGTTGTTCCATATAGGTTTCTTCATGCAAGTCCCCATGCAAGAAGGCAGATTTAACATCCACTTGATGGACTTCCCATTTGAAAGAGGCAACAAGGGAAAGAACAAGGTAGATAGAGTCCATTTTGGAAACAGGGGAGAAGGTTTCAGTATAGTCAATGCCTTCTACTTGTGAAAAACCTTTAGCAACAAGACGAGCTTTATGTTTATCAACTTTTCCATCTGGTCCATACTTGGTTCTGTAAACCCATTTGCATCTAACAAGTTTTCATCCCTTTGGTAGAGGAACAAGATCCCATATATCATTTGCCAATAATGAACAATATTCTTCATTCATAGCTTTGTCCCGATCTGGATGGCCTGAAGCTTCTATAAAGGTGTCAGGATCATAATTCATTGAAGCTTGAGCCAGTAAAGAAGAGGCTCTATCGGACTGAGAACATGTACGTCACTAATGTGTAGGATCGCCGGCAAGAGCACCTGCTGCATCCTGAGTAGCACAGACCCATTTTGGAATTTGAGGAGCTGAAGGAGGATCCTAAGAGGGTGGGGGAGGATTGTCATGCTCGCTGTCATCATCTGAAGAAGAAATATTTTCAGAAGTAGAAGGGATAGAGAGAGGTGGCACATCTCCCGAACTAGGCTCATAGGCCGATATATTTTCAGCAAACTTTACGTCTCTTCTAATGATAACATTTTTTGGACTTAAGTGGAATAAGTCTATATCCTTTGACATCTTCACATTATCCAACAAAAATACATTTTTCACTCTTAGGTTCTAAAGCTTTATGTTTCTCATTTGGAATATGGGCCCATGCTTCACTTCCAAAAACATGAAAGTGACTTACATTTGGTTTAGTTGAGCTCCATGCTTATTCTGGAGTGATATTATTTAAAACCTTAGTAGGAGTGTGATTTACTATGTAATTTGTACAGTTAATTGCTTCTACCCAAAAATTAAGACTAAGACCTTTAGATTGAAGCATACAATTAACCATTTCCTTTAAGGTGTGATTCTTCCTTTCAAATGCACCATTTTGTTGTGGAGTATATGGAACAATATGTTGCATTTGAATTCCATTCATAGTGAAAAAGTTGATGAATTTGTTGTTAACATATTCTTTGCCATTATCATATCTTAGCTTAAGAATTTGATGTTTAGATTGTTTTTCAACAAAGGCCTTAAAGGCCAAGAACATGTTAAATAATTCACTCTTGAGTTTTAAGAAGTATACCCAAATGAATATGGAGAAATCATCAATGAAAGTTAAGAAATACTTGTAGCCAGAGAATGAAACAACTGGAATTGGACCACATAAATCACTATGCACAAGCTGTAAAGGGGTTGAGGCGTGCCAAGAGGCACATTTTTCAAAACTATCCTGATGATGTTTTATGAGTACACATCCGGAACAAACACCATCTCTGCAAGATACCATTGGAAGATCTGTCACCATATTTTCTTTACATAGATTCTGAAGGGAGCGATAGTTTAAGTGACCAGATCGCTCATGCCAAAGTTTTCTCACTTCATCATTAGGATCAACAAATAACGAGGGCAGATTTGATGACCCAAAGTTGTTAAATTTATACAACCTTGTAGAATCATCTGCAATTCCAGTAGCTAAAATCTGTCTAGGATCTCTTAGGTCCTTAATTACAACATCGTGAGGTGAAAATTCAACGATTTTACCTTCAATGAGTTATCTGATATACAGATAGAAGGTTGCAAGATAAGGTTGGAACGCATAATAAATCATTAAATTGACCATTGTCTATATGAATAGTTCTAGTCCCTACAACACTAAGAAATCGATCATCACCAACATATATATTTTTGGTGTTACAATCATTTAAAGAAGAAAACATGGCTTTGTTTTTGGCCATGTGATAAGAAGCTCCAGAATCAATGAGCCACTCATGAGAATGAGAAGAAGAAGATACATTTAGTGCATATCCAGACTGAGATGCTTGAAAACCACATGCAGAAAGTGCTATTCCTGAAGATGAAGTGGAAGTTGAAGAGTGCTCCAAATGGATGTTATGCTTCTTCATTGCTGCTTCCAAGGCTTCCATCTTCTTAAATAATTTGGATTCTAAGTGTCCATATCGATTATAAAAGTGGCAATATCTATCAGTCTTCTTCCATTTGTTTTTATTTTCCTTCTCATTTTGTTGAAATGATTTTTCATTTGAGACTGACAATACTTAGGACCCCTGTTTGGTTTAGGACCATTCTTTCTAGGATACAACTTCTTAGGATTCTTTGAATTTGGTTGCTGCTGGGTGGCTAAGGCTTTCTTAGAAGAGTTTCCAAGATTAAGAAGACCAAGGTGTAAGAGTTTTTCTTATTCTCTTATTAAAGAATCACCAAAAGCATCAAAGGAAAGGGACTTGTAGTCTTGTCCTTGAGAAATGAAGGCTTTTCTTGTAGAATGGAAGGTGGAAACAAACATAAAGTAGGCTGGTCCCAACTTGGTAAGAATGGAATAGATAAGGCTACCATCTTCTTTCTTAACCTTAACACCTTCCAAGAGAAGTCTAAGGGTCTTGAACTTGGACAAAAAATCTTCAATGGAAGAAAAATTATTGGGGTCCAACGTAAGCAACTCATTTTCAAGTTGATGGGCTCTAATTTCATTTTTAATTCCAAAAACTTTAGTGAGTTGCTTCATTACTTCATTAGGGGTATCAAGTTCTGTGATATGGACTCTAAGGTATGGAGAAATAGACATCCCTATCAACCCACATGCTTGATCTTGCCTATTTTCCCATTTAGCTACCTTATCTTCACCTTTAGGTTTGGTTTCTTGGCCAGAGGCTATTCTGTAAAGACTTTTACTTCTAAGTAAATCCACAATGTAGGACCACCATTGGAGGTAGTTGGTGCTGTCAAGAATAACTTGGCATGGAATTTCCATTTTCATATAAACTAAGTTGTAGATGCTAAAACTAAGTGTTCCAATGGAAAGATATTTAAAAATTAGGTTGATTAAAAAAAACGGCTCTGAAAACTGCTTCTGGATGAAGAAGTTATGGCTCTTTGAAAAAAAGTTGTTGAAGATGCCGACGAAGTGCGTGAATGTGCGGAAATGAATGATAATGTTATATTTAAAAAACAATCCCCACCCCCTTTCCAAACATAAATCTAATTATCTCACTTTAAAAAAAAATAATGTGGCTCGCTTTTATAAATAAGTGAAAGTCACTTTTACAATGGTACTTTATGAGCTACCCACTGAATTATAACTTAAATAAAAGATAAAGAGACTTTATAATTATAAGTGACTCACTTTTTATAATGGGTGAGAACACTTTTACTTAAAGTAACTTTAAACATAAGCTACATGTGCTTTTTGAAAAAGTAACTCAACGAAAAGAAAGACTTGAACTCAAGACCTCTATTCTCATAAAGTAACTTTGGACCAAGTGAGCTAGTTTAAAAGGTTAGTAATTTTTTGAAAAGAGGAAGTGGGTTTTTTTTTTTGGCCACTGAAGCTTTGGGGGGCGTGCTTACTTGAAAAAGCTCTTTTTTGCCTACAAAACAAAAAACACAAAACCCAACACAAACATACAAAAAAAACAAAACTTACAGCTTGAAGTTAGCTTTACCTGGAAACTAAATATATTTTCCTCAATGTTTCTGATATTTTGAGATCACACTAAGGCGTAGCGGAAAAGAGCATACATATGAGAAAAATCCTTCCTTTCTGTTTCTATTTTGCCCAGATCACACAGAGTCATGGGGCAAAGAGCATACGCATAAATGAAAGGTATAGATCTGGTAATAAAAAACAAAGAGATAAATAAATCAAAATAAACAGAGAGAAAGTAACTAAAAACTGCAAATAAACACTGTATACCTCCAGTTCTTAAAAATGATGTAGATAGGGCTACCAAAAACCTTTTCGCGTGAAACGAAAGGGGTTCCTCACTGGAACAGATGCTCCTAACACAATAGAGCAGTCCTCTCGACCCTAAAGTAGTAAAAAATAGTAGATCTAGGAAACAACAGTCGGATGCAGTTCTACCAGCTTCAGATTTGGATCACCAACAGATGCGGCCTTCAAATAGCTCCGATACCATTTAGGAATTTACAGGGTAAGTTCCTTAGACATAACACCAAAGGAAACCACTCACAAACAGATCACAGATCAATACACCAATATTCTTGATGTGGTTAAAACCTCAAAGAGGGAAACAGTCCACGACCTGAGCCAACGCAACCACTTCAGGCAGTTTATTAATAAAAGAATCAAAATTTACATAAGCTTCTCTCATGAACGGTTACACTACAAATGACCCTCCATGCTCTTTAAATAGAGATCATGGACCAATCAGGTGTTAAGCCACAGGTCAAGTGTTGGTAATACCGAGGAGAGAATGAACCGTCAGATCACTACATCTCATGACCGTCGAATTGTAAGTTACAAAAGTACATAGTAAAGAAACACACTTTACCTAACTCTACACTAGACCAAGTTATACTTAACTATTTTCTATGTGACTGAATATCCTAACAAATCATAGTGAAGCAACAAGCTAGAATTTCATATTTTCTCATGAAACAACGAAACAAACTCTCACATACAATCTTTCAATGAAACTTTTTTCGAGACTACGAGCTCTTCAAGTAGATGAAAACATGAAAAGAGAAGTTCATTTAGATCAATGAAACATCGACTTTGCCAAACACAAGACTGACAATGTAATCTATGCGGAAAAAGACATTCAAATTAGCAAACAAAACTTTTTCAAACTTGTGCAAAAAGAGGTCAAAGTCGTAAGAGGGACCAAAAACAAATGTAAGGAGCAAACACACCCATAACTAGACTTGATGAGTCCATAAGCTGCTGAATGGATGACTAGCTAGATGTCCTAGTGTCACTGGCCACTCAATGACTCGATCAATCAAACAACAATATGAAAAGCCTACAAGCAAGCAAAACCAAATGAAAATTAGCCTTCTAATCAAGGATAAAACAATCAAAAAGGTTCACAGGGTAAAAAACACAAGAGCAGAACACACTAGCCAAGATTGGGGTCTAGCCCTAATCTTCACTTAAAGGGATCGATGCTTCTGCCTAACTGTCAACAAGCACCAGAGATAGGTCAACACGACTGTTCCTTTGCAATTTGCGCTAATTGGTGTGATTATCAGATGATTAAATGTGTTGTCCGAGGAAACTAAGAAAAAAAAATCAAAATAGGGACCACATCTGCTACTATGGATTTTAGACTTAGGCCAGTAAGTAGGAGAAAAGAAACAAAAAAAAAGGGAAAATGCGAAACTAGAAAAGTTCTCATGAAATCATGAAATCCAAAACAAACAGAAGGATGGGGTCTCTCCAGCGGAGTCGCCAATTTGTGGTGAAGTAAAATTATAAGTGCAGACATGAATGAATTCCTCTAACCCAATAACGGATCTAGCCACAACAGATACATTCTATGGAATATTTCCTTAGGTTAGAATCAATCAAGATGGCCTACCTCTTGGTCACTTATTCTGTTTGATGATGTCCTCACTTGCTCGCTCCAACAATCTCTTGCTTCCTTCTTCAAGCTCCTGAAACAAGTAAACAACAAAAGCACAGAAACATAATAATAGACAAATTGAAATTCAACCTACTTAATGAGTGAAGAATCATTAATACACGAATATGTAATATTACAAAATATGTAGGAAATCAATTGATAGTTGCATATATTAATATTCAAAGAGAGATTACAACCATTTATCTTGGTGTCGCAGTCTTCCCCTGACAAGACCAAGTTCCCACAAAATTTTTCTAGCACTTCATGATGGCTTCAAACAACAATAGTTTAAAGAATCTTCCTTTTAGGCTTCACTCCAAACCAAACACACTTCTCCCTCACACAACTAGATGGCTACAACTAGTAATAACTTGCTTGTCTAATTCTGATTTTCACACTAGTCACTAGTTTGTGCTTGAGAAGAAGGGAGGTTTATATAGGAAAGATGGATGGGAGACAAATCCTCTTCTCATGGGAGAAGAAATTATCCCTTGAGGTAGTTCCATCATTATAAGGGAAAGGAGCCCAAATGGTCATCCTTGACCCCATCCAGCCAAAACATTTACCAGAATTCTGTTACGGAGCTTCTAGAGATGGAAGCTTCAGTTCTAATTTAAAAAACTTTCCATAACAGTATCGACGCGATTGGAAAAAAGCTCAATCGCATCGATCGGCATGGGGAATAGTGCCGATCTCTGCACATCAATGCGGGGGAGACAAAGGTCATTAGTGCCAACCTTGTAAATTGGGCAAAGCAGAAGTTTTAGGGGAAATGATGCAAAATGGAAATGATCTACTCATGAAGAGGGACATAATGGGAGTTTCTCCATGAAGGAAAAGCATGCGGGGTTCACTGTAGAGGTCCTCCAGGATCAAGGAATGAGGAGTATAGGGACAATGAAAAAATGTTGTGTAACAGGGGTTTCCACTTATATCTGGTGTCTTCATGTGTTGGTTCTTAAATGTTGTGTGAATGTTCTTGAATTCTTGATAAGTATACCTACAAATTTCTTTCTCTAACACCTGCAAAAGGAATCAAATAATAATATATTACCTACATAAATCATTAGCTCCTTAAGAAAAAAATTAAGTTGAGAAAAAATAAAGTTTTAAATTACTAATTCACCCACTCCGCTCCCCACACGTCCCCCCCCCCCAAGTAATTTCCAAACATAAATATCATTCCATTCATTAAGGCATCAGGAATTCATTCATTCTAGTGGGGGGTTGGATTTGGATCCACTTCAATCCAACCCTACTAGATGAAAATAATTCCTTCTTAAAGCTCAAGAGAAGGTGATGTTGGAAATCACGAAAGGAAAATAAGCTTCCATTTCTAGGGCCCTTGGATTAGGGAAACCCCAAGGCATCTCCTCATCATGATTATTATCTCCTTTAACATGACAAGGTTCAAGGGTGCTTGGAAAAATATAGCTATTAAATGGATTATTTAGAATAATAAGCCAGATATTATCCTAATCCAAGAAACTCTGTGTTATAGAACTAAATCTAGAGGCTATATGAAGCGTTGGCTTAAAAACTATCTTTCTATTTGGTTGATATAGAGGAGATATTAGGTGATTTGATTTTAGGTTATATTCTAACCTACAAATCTCTCTCCTCCTTTCTTTTTTATTTTGTTATTTTTCTTAAGTTTCAGGTAAAATACTTGGGGTTTCTAGTGTCTGTTGTAAACATTGACAACCCTTATGCTAATAGAAATCCATTTTGGGAAGACATGGCCTATGCAGGTGCCATTGAGGATCCTTTCACTTTAGTCGTTTGGGACCTTAATTTTAGTCTCTCTCTTTATGAAGTGTGCTGCTAATGTCCTCACATGGATCCATAGAGTAGTTTCTTTGATGATCTTATGAGAATTTTGTAATACAATTTATAAGTTAATCTCCAAAATCATTGGAAGAATATTAGTTCCTATCATGAGAAATTTCATTTTAGATGAAAAATTCTGTTTGCTTCATAATAGGAATATTCATGACACTACTATAGTATTCCAAGAAGTGTTTCATTCTATAAATAAAATGAATCTTAGTGTGAAAATACTAAAAGTAGGCTTATCCAGGGTATATTATAGGGAAAAATAAACCTTCTTTCATTTGGTCCTCATTTAATTGGGGATGGCTCTGTAGGTGGTCAATTGGATCATGGGGTGCATTCAATTAATTTCTTTTGTTGTTCTCATAAAAAAATATCCTTCCATGGTTTTTCAAGCCTCATGACCTTCATTAGGGGTTTCTCGTATTCCCCTTTCTATTTCTCATTATCGTTGAAACTTTAAATGGGCTCATTGGAAATTCTCATTCTCTTGGTTTGATACATCAGATTAAAATTTTGGATGTTGTGAAGGTAACACACCTTATTTTCTTTGATGACATTATTTGTTGTGTTTAAGGGGCCTTTTAAGACCTATCCTCCCTCATAGAGTATTGATAATTTTTGAAAGGTCACATTTAAGGAAATAAATATTGCTAAATTAGGTGGCAAGTGGGTTCCCTTTTCCCTTTCGCACATAAGTCTTTAGATGATGGGCTGAAATACTTGGGGTTCTTCCTTAATACCAACAACTATAGGGTGGAAAATTGGTTATTGTTGGTTAAGAAGGTGGAAGCTATTGTTGGTTAAGAAGGTGGAAGCTAGAGTGTTGGTTTAGGATTTTGGGTTGTTGTCTCTTGGAGGAAGTTTGGTCCTTTTGAAGCCAATTTTGGAAAGTATTTCACTCTTTTAGACATCTATCATTATAGTCCATAAAGGAATCATATTTAATATATACAACATAAGTTTCCATTTCCTATGGATATGGGTTATAAATTATGATGGTGTAACATTGGTAAAGTGATCAAAAGTAGCATCTCCAAATGATTTGGGCAACTAAGGGCTGAAAAACATCTTCCTTTTTGCCCAAAATTTGGATGGTAGAAGCCTATAGAGAGTCTTTCTGGGAAATTATCTCTAGAGTAAGTTTATGTAGGCTAAATACTTCTTAGGTAAGACTTTAGTTGAATCATTCCAATTGCCATCAATATATGATACATTGTCTAGAGCTTGGAAATATTTGGTTGCAGCTTTTCATTAGTTGGAAGCAAGGTTGTTTGGAGGGTGGGGGCCAATTACAATGTTCATATTGTTGAATATCCTTGGTTGGGATAAGGCGATGAGTATTGATCCTTCACCTCCCTCCTCTAGGTAGTTTTTTAATAAGACACCTTCACTATGAGTGATTCTAATGATTAATACCCCTAGATCATTGGTAGGAAAGGGTAGAAATTGACTTATTCCATTGGTATAACTTGGGAAGAGTTGATTGAGTGGGATCATTTATTTGATGCTAGTGTCTAATTTCATTATTCCTTAGGAATATGATTTCAATAAGTTGTGTTAGTCATAAAATCCTCATATTATTGAATTTATGGTTGAGTTGGGGTACAAAGTATATTTTGAAGAAAGATTTGAAGGTCAAAAGTGATGTTGGTGGAGTCTGTTTTAGAAGATCAATGCACCTCTCAAATAAAAAATTACTCTTTGGGTAGTTCTTAATGAAAAGTTATTAATGTGGGAGGTTAGCTTGAAAAGAGGTTGGACAGGTCCTAGTAGGTGTCCTCTTTGCAAATTGCAGGTGGGATCTTCTAGTCATCTATTCATTTGGTGCAATTATGCTATTCGAGGTTGTTAGGATCATTTGGCATGATCCAGAGCTCCCTTAGATATGATAAAGACCCAGTGGGCCCCAAGAATATGAAGGGTGTTTACGTTATCCCATGCTCTTGTGGGACTCCCTACATTAGTGAGATTGGTTGCTCGATTAATCAAAGGATTCATGAGCATGTTGTTGGCATCAAACATGGTAGGACCCGCTCCTCTGCTTTGATAGAGCATGCAGATAAATCTAAGCATCACATCTGCATTGAGGGGGCCCAAGTCATTGCTAGGGTTAGTCTTTTTCATCATTGTTAATTGAGGGAGACCCTAGAAATTGAAAAAAGACCCAATAATTTGAATAGAGATGATGGTTGGAATATTAGAAGTTGGGTACCTATCTTGTCCTCCTAGTTTTTTAGGCTTCTTTTTTGGATTTATTTTGTTTGTTTGTTTATCTATGTAGGTATTTGTGTCCTTTTTATAGTATTCTTTTTTGATTTATTCTTCATTAGATTTTATTTTCTTGATCCTTCGTTCTTTTCTGTATTTTATCATCCTATTCGTTCTTAACTCCTTTTAGTAATATTGTTATTTTTTTAATGGGTCTCAACCCCATATTTTATTGTTGACCCTGTTTTATTTATTGATTACTTTTCTTTGGATATAATATATATATATATTATATAATATATATATATATATAATTATAATATATTATATATATATATTATTGTTGTGATTTATTCTTCATTAGAGTTTATTTTCTTGATCCTTCGTGTTTTTATGTATTTTATCATCCTATTCGTTCTTAACTCCTTTTAGTAATATTGTTATTTGTTTAATGGGTCTCAACCCCATATTTTATTTTTGACCATATAGTCGTTACTTAATAATATTTGTTTTAATATATTAATAAATTGATATCACAATTTAAATATTATTGTTCAAATATAGCTGTTACTTGGAAATTATGTCTCTACTTTGCTCTGTATTTAAGCCTTTGCCATGGTTTGCGTCTTCATTTGGTCCTAATGATGAACCACACTTGTTGTTTCGAATGGCATTGTCCAAAAATATCTCTTATGTGATTTCTACCGAAAGATTTGCTTAATTAATTAATAATCTATTAAAAAAAATTAAATTATACATAGAATGCAAGTATAAATATTCACAAATATAAAAATATCAAATAAAATTAAATATTATTAATTTAATTATCTTTCTCTCTATAATTTAAAACAAACTCTTGAATAATGATGACTAGTTAGCCTGTATTCACGAATAATAGCCAGAGACGATTGTCCTCGCTGCTCCTTTAACAACTAAGTTATAATAGGTTTTCCCACCATGGGAAAAAAATTAAAACAAGCATTAATACATATACAACTAAAACAATTTCAGTGTTTCCATAAGTCATTTAGATATATGATTTTATCTGGTTCCTATTTCATTTATTATCTTTGATGTGGAAGTAAATTCGATTCTGTTAGTAAAAAATGATGGATAGGTAGAGACCTTGGGTTCAGAAACAGGGGCCAACACAAGGGTTCGTCGTAGTCTAGCATAACGCCAACATTTTGACCTTAATTAGGAGGAATAAGGCATCTCACATGAGGCATGCAATGACCTTACTTAGTTAAAGGTTTGGAACCAGGAATCGAGAAGAATCATGCAAAGGCTACCAATACGCTTAAACTTAGAATCACAACATTAGACGTATAACCATTGCGGAAGACAAGAAATAAAGCATTCAAAGGAATATGGAATACACACATACTTTCATAATAAATGTTTTTTAAAGGGCCACACAAAACCAACACAAGTAGATCCGCAACATCCCTGCAACTCTTTCTTTCATTAGCTTCAAACAGTATTACATCATTACATTGAGGCTAAGATGCCTTCCCAATAGAAAAAAAAAAGAACATAAGCTAATATATGACCAGGTGATCATAGAATCATGTGAAGATTGATAGGCTCTGCAATAACACTTTGGTACTCTCTCCTTTCTCCCCCCCGTTTTGGCTTTCTCTTTATCTTTTATGCACTTTGCTTGCGTAGATTGCTGGTCTCTTCCTTAGATGCTCCACCCTTTCCTTCTTGACTGCTTCTGTGGCTCGGTTGTGATTGATTCCTCTGCTGTTGACGGCTACTTTGGCTTCGTTGTGACTGCATGTGTCCCAATTTCCCTGGCCAACCTTCCGAAACTACCATACTTACTCAAATTCCTTCTCCTTCCTCAGTTGCTTTATCTACGACTCTCCATCGATTTAGATTTGGTCAAAACATAGTCAAAACATGTCAAAAATTTGTCCCCAAAATGAAGGACCCTACAGGCCCTGACCGCAGTCAATTGACTCATCCCTGAGTCAATCATTTGTTGGTGCTTCTAGTGCATATTTATCAGCTGCTCCTGCTGGTGCTACACTTTCTTGGCCCACTCCTTCAAATGAACTACCCATATTTGGAATAAATTGAATGGCGACAGTTTAAAATTGCATGTAATCATCATGGTCCATCTGTCATGGACCTATGAGAGTGCTCGCTTGCTCGATGAAGTGTGCAATGAGTTCAAGTGTTGGTTGAGAAATTCCTTTAGTCATGAGAGCATTCCATTGAGTTTCTACTTCTGCACTGATCTTTTGTAGATTTTGGAAGTGGGCCTCTGTAAGTGGCTTAAGGTTGCAGAGCACAGTCTTTGTGGTGCACGAAGTGTCTTCAATTTTATAGATTTGTTTTTCAAGGACATCGGTCTATGCGAGAATATCCTTTTGTTGGTTGAGATCTGAGGTCACCATGACCTGGTTGAAGAAATGATTAGCCTATTGGTGAAAAGGGTAGATCAGTTGATTCTTATTTCCAAGGAACCTTGACCAGTCTTGAAATTGAGCGAAGAGATCTTTAGCTTCTCCCATAACTTGTTGAATGGAGGCTTTCAGACAAGCCACTTTGATGATTTTCTACTCGATTTCATTGACATACTGGGTTATTAGATCTGGAATCACCCTTTGAGTGGTGGTAATGGTTATTTGAAGTTCTTTTTTTGTTGAGAAGAGGTTGGTGCATCCAGTTCTGATATGATCACAACAATCCAAAAGAGTACAGGATGAAAAGTATTATGGTGCATTTGGTACTATTTTGGTCACCGTGGGCCAAAAATCCTAAAATTTTGCACTGGTTTCGTTAATCTATTGTTGTAGCTTGTGATTCTCTTGGAGAATTTGATCTCTTTCAACTGCAATGGTAATAAGTTGTTGTTTCTGCTCCTGTTTGACTATCAAATTATTGTGTAACGCCTGTACTTGGCATGCAACCAGTTGAATAAAAGTAAACAATTGGGAAGATGACCAACTATGGAGGTCATCAAGTGTCATAGCAGTAGGTGGAGGATTCTAGCTTTGCAGTGGTTGGCCACTAGCAACCAAATTCTCAGATTTCCCTTGGGGCGAGGTCTCCTTCTGCCCATTTTTAGAGTGTGCACTAATATGGTCTAGATTGGACTGTAGTGGTGCAAAGTGGGTTGGGTTAGCAGTAGAGACAAGGTGCGTATAGTTTTTGCGACCTGGGTATTAGAGCTGATAGGTTGGCCGATTGTAATATGTGGGCTTGGGGATAGTAGAAAAGATAATAGAGATGCATTAAACTCCATGTTTACAGGGGGAACTGCAAGCGCCCATTTGGTAGTGTTTGTGATTGACTGGATTACGAAGTCTACTTTCATGTCAGTTTCAATACCAAGAAGGTTTTGTGACAGAGGAATGTCAAAGATAGTGGTGAAGGGGGACGATGTTCTGGCTGATGTATTATGCGATGTAGGGGATAGAGTGGATTTGGGCGACGGGTTTTCCTCAAGGACGTGTGCTTGTATGGGACTGTGGTTTCTCATCAGTGAGATCGACAACCTGGCTATAGATAACTGTGACTAGTTTTTTGGAAATTAATGGTGTCTTGGTGGAAATTGAGTGAGTATCCTGGATGGTGAGTTTATTATGAGAATGGGGGCTCATGGAGGGAATTGAAGCAATGAATGGGAAGAAGGGAAAAGCAACAATTGGACTGACATTGATAAATTCAGAAAATGAGGGGAAGAGACTTACTGATGCATCGAGATCCTCCAGAGTATTACAAACTGACATCATCATTGTCTCAATCTTCTTCAGGATTGGATTGAGCATCTCCTCTACCATTTGTTTTGAAGAGGCAGAGGGGGTTTCACTAGGAAGTGGCTCAGGAAACATCCATTTGAATGAATATGTCATATTGTTATCCCAAACTTCTCCAACAACTCTCAGCCAAGATGTGACGTTAGTATGGAATCCCTCTTCTGAGAGAATGTAGGGTTGAGCAAACATTTGGAATGTGTTCAGATGGACACGTTTAGGCTGCATCCAAGTGGTTCTATGGTGAACACCAAACCATATTTCATGCAAATATTCATCTAGAAGCAATAGTGGGATTCTAGGTATGCTTCGGTGACAACTAGCAGATTTTCGTACCATCCTGCAAAAGAAACTTCATTTATTTCCTTGCAGTTGGGATCCCCATATGTCCACCATGGTAAATATCTGAGCGCTAGGTTTTGATCCTTGGCAGTATCTGCTAACTCTCTGCCTTTTGGTGGGAACCACTTCATCATAGCTAAGGAAGCGACAAGATATCCATATGTGAAATATGTTTCCCTTTTGTATACTTCTTCACAGGCTTCAAAGAGCTCATGCAATAGATAACTACACCAATTTAACTGTGTGCATTTCTCACAAGATTTCGCCATTGAAATGGTTTCCAAGGTGCACTCACCCTTTGAGTAGTGGTACATTATTTTCCTAGCAATTATATAGCAGGCGAATTTGATGGTGTGGTTGTTAATTGGCTCAATGAGGGCTCCCTTACAACCGCACTGAGTATCATACTTGTTGTAGTAACTACTATTTCCCACATTCTTTCCCTTCTTGGAAGTATTATGGAATGTAGACGATACTATGGCCCCTATAGTTGATAGTCTTTTCAATTTCTAAATGTCGCTGGCATGTATGGGGTATTCTTGGTCAAGCCAGAGAGAACCCCCATGCATTCGAATGATAAGGAATTTAGTGCACTGCATCGCTGCTCCTGAGGTCCCAAACACTTGTAAACTTCACATATTTAGCAGCGTGGATCTTTGTAAGCTTATGAAATCCCCTTTGATTTTGGATGACTGGATTCCATCTAATTTGGTTAAGGCCTCTATATAAACTTCACGCTTAGCTGCGGGGAAATGGAAAGAATTTGAAAGGTCATTATCCACAAACGTGGCATTCTCATACTTTCTGTAGAGGTTCTCAATTTTAGTGACTCTGGAGTCCGATATAGGTGTGGGAATAGAGACTTTGGTGACCTTAGTCATGGCTGTAATTTTATGACTATACATAACAGTTACAAGGGGGTTTGAATTTGGGCTGGCGACAGGAGGCGTTCACACCAAATCCATACTGAGCAATTTGACTGCCTATGCTTCGATAATGAAGAACTTACTGTTTCCATGCAAATTAAATAGGAAGACATGACATGACATTTTTTATTGAACTGTTTAACTAATTAATACGACAAATTTCTACACTCGATTCAAATCATGGCGTTAACAGTGATTGTGTCCTGGAATTGACCTGGATGATGCAAAAACCGAAAAGGGAGGTGGTCATGATGATTATTTATGACGAGATGAGGCTGGTTCAAAAAAGATGATAACCATATTTTGTCAGGAATATTACAGGAGAGATTTAGGCCAAATTCAAAATGATGCAAGGAATTATTACTATTTATTATGGATAAGACGATTGCCATGTGCGACTCCCTGACCACAATCGTTTGAGGAGAGAGGAAATCGACTGACACAACTTTATTCATGACTAACATGACTAAAATAATTGATATAACTAGAATAACTAACACAACCTAAGTAATTGACGCAACTAGAATAACTCACTGACTCTTCCTAAACCTAACTATGATTCCCTTTTGGAGACTGAATCAATTTGATGAAGAAATAGTTGTGCGATGGAAGGGTTTGAGGCGTGCACCATTCACTTAGCTAGGAAATAGTATTCCATCCAGTTGTGTGAGCTTGATAGCTCCAGATTATTTCACTTCTGCAATAATGAATGGTTCTAACCAATGCATTTTCAACTTTCTAGGATGTTTTAGAAACTTATTATCATATAAGAGAACTTGGTCCCCAACTGCAAAGGACTTCTGTTTTATGTGTCGGTCATTCCATTATTTCTCCCTCTTATACTCAATATCTTGTTGAAAATCTACCATAAATCGAGCTTCATCCAACTGCCAGAGGTCATCCAAATACTTTGTAATTGATTCCTCCTCTGATATGTGAGTGGCCTACACAATGAAAAGGTCAGGAATGATGAACTCGGTAGGCACCACAACTTCTCACCCATAAACAAGATGGAACAATGTGTACTTGTGTGAGTGATTAATGGTTGTGCGGTAGGCCCATAACGTGGTCGATACTTTCTCGTCCCAATCGTCTTGATTAGCAAAACATATCTTTGTGAGGCCTCTCTCTAGGATTTTGTTGAACGCTTTCACAATGCCATTTTCTTGGGGATGGTAGGGGCTGCTCTTATGGTGGTAGATAATGAATTTTTGTAGTAGAGAGGAAGTTATATCATTAATGACTTGGGTCCCCTCATCGCTTGTGAGGCTTCAGGGGCACCCAAACCAAGTGATATTATTCTAAAAAATGAACCCGATGGCAGTATCTAGAATGCAATCCTTGACTGGAGCATCTTCTACCCATCTGGTAAGGGAATTTGTGGCAGTGATAATGTATCTAGCTTGGGAGTGACATGCCTATAGATCAATGGGACCCAAAAATTCTATCACCCATTTCTCAAAGGCCTGGAGTGCCTGTATTGCCTATAAAGGAAGCTCATCCCATTGTGATGGCCTCCCCAAGTTTGGAAAACATCACACTTCTTGGCATATTATTTTTCATCTCATAAAGAGTGGGTCACGAGTGTCCTACATGCAGTACTTTTATCATGGTGGATTTCCCACCCATATTTCCTCTCGCAACTCCCCAATGGCATTCCCATAGTACATCCTATTTCTCATGATCGAGGACACACCATCACAAAATATAGTCAAGGCCCATCTTGTATAATTGTCCTGTGAGCAATTGGTAATCTATAGCTCGATTTACCATGTGCCTTCACCATGTCGTCATGTACCCCTCTAGACATTTTCTTGTGGCTTGGAATAATGTGATGTCCTCCAAATAGTCTGGTATGGCTTCAAATCAGAACAGGCCAACATCTGGAAGTTGATCATCTATTGATCCTCCAGCTTCATCTGACTCTAGCCAGGAAAGATGATCAAGACCCACATTCAACATCCCTGGCTTGAAAATTACTTCAAACATGAACTCTTATAACAATAGGAACCATCTATAGATCCTTCCTTCGAGCACAAGCTTATTCACTAGGTACTTTAGAGCAGAATGACCACTGAAAAAATTGAATGGACCTCCTAGAAGGTAGTGCTAGAAATTCTATAACGAGTACACCATTGTGAGAGCTTCACGCTCAGTTATGTTATATTTATTTTCCACTATGGAAAGTTTTATTTTGGCAAAGTGGATCAGGTGAACAAGATTTCTGTCTCTAGGCTGAGCCAGAATAACTCGCAAAGAGAATTTGATGCATCAATATGAAAATGGAATTGCTTATTCCAATCTGGATAAATCAGAATTGGTGCACTTACTAACTTTTCTTTTAGCACATTTAAGGCAAATTCACATTCATCAAACTAGGCAAACCTCTCAGATTTCTTCAATAAATTTTCTAGAGTCACGGTGATCAAGGCATAGTTGCAGATGAACCTGTAGTAATATCCCATGTGGCCAAGGGTTGATCTCAGCTTCTTAACACTTGTGAATGGAGGTATGTTCGGGATTACTACAACCTTGACAGGATCAACCCACACCCCCTCCCTAAAAACTATATTCCCCAAGGGTGTTCCAAAGGGGACAACAAAAATACATTTCTTTAGATTCAAGGAGACTTGTAGGCGCCTGCAATGGTGAAACATCACCTCAAGAAAAATCGAGTGCATTTTTAGTAAACTATAGTTTGTCCAACCATCTGTGTACACTTCCATAAATATGTGAATGTAGTCCTGGAAGGAAGTGATCACAATCCTTGAAATCACTGCCAGTGCATTATTTAGTCCAAAAGGCATGACATGACAGGAATAAGATCCTCATTCGGTCATGAATGTGGTTTTATTCTTATCCTTCTCTGCAATATATATTTTTTGGTAACCAGAGAATCCATCTATAAAAGAGTAGGCCTCGTTACTTGCAACATTATCTATGAATTCATCGTTGAATGGGTTAGGAAAAGGGCCATGAACACAGATATTATTCAAACTCCTATAGTCCACACATACTTGGA
The DNA here is from genome assembly GCA_000404065.3 of Pinus taeda. Taxonomy (NCBI): domain Eukaryota; kingdom Viridiplantae; phylum Streptophyta; class Pinopsida; order Pinales; family Pinaceae; genus Pinus; species Pinus taeda. The sequence goes on from APFE030753611.1 coordinate 26,031, forward strand.
TTTATTCAGAGTCCTTATTCTGGATAAAAATTGGGTTGATCCACTCAACATCGTTAACTGGGAAGATAAGCCCTACTGCTAACATTTTTTCAGTCTCCTTCTTCACCTTCTCCTTGACCCTCAGATTCAATCTATATGGCTTGTTCTTTACTCGTCTCACATCTGGCTTCAGTAGATCAAATATTTCCTTGGTCATCTACTCATCCCAATAGTCTCTAATCAAAGCTAAATTTGTCTTTTCATTGGTTTCGATATTGTGCCCTCGCAACTTCAGAGGTTTTAGCTGTGGATGAGTGGTTACAGTCCCATATTTGATGTTTCACTCCCCTTAATATTCCGTAAATGTCAAGTGCCTTAATTCGTCTAGATCAACCCCCTTATTTTCTTGGTTCATTTTTCCACAAGCCATAGGTTCATGGAATCCAAATTCATATATGTGATTAAAAGAATCTTCTCAAAGTAGTCTTCTATAATCTTACCTACTGAGAACAAGACCCTTTTGACCTCTTGCAGATCAAATTTTATCCTCTGGTCATCATCAACAAAGAAAAATAATTGATAAACTGAGATGCTATACAATCCCAGTCACTAGTCTGCCTCCATATTTACTCTTTCACGAACCATGCTTGCGGAAATGTCCACAAAGTGCGGATGAAGCTATGCACCCACAAATTTTCTAGAAGCCCTTCTCTGATCCATCTATATTTACATTCTTTTAAGTGTTGGTGAGGGTTAGTATTCCCTCAATACTTAGTGAAATTGGATGGAAGTCTTCTGAATTTCCAAATCTGGATATTAGTGTGGACTTAAATTCCTACCACTCTTTAAGATGGTTGTAGTGAGAGCCCCATCACCTTGCTGAAATTGCTTGAAGGGAAACACCCAACAAAGGACTTTATGTATTTCCAAGATGGTTGAATCAACTTAATTGATAAAATTAGTAATAGAAGTCGTACCATTAAAAATAGGAAATTCTCGTACCACAGTACCAACATAGTGGATACGGTGGATTGTGCCGCATCACTTTGTGTTGATCTCATGTCCACCCTAATGCCAGTCATCCCATGCAGCCTCAGATCCAACTTCAGAGCTTTGAACACTTCTTCAGGTGATCAAACCTCTGCTGTAGGGTTGATGTAGTCTTCCCTTTTTCCCGCCATCAGCCACTATAATTGGTTCAATAACTCAGGATTTTCTTTGTCATCCACTGGCTTGGTGAACCTTGACCCTTGATAAGGATCCAAGGGTTGGATCACCTAGACTCCCTCCACTTCAAAGGTCATTGTTTCTCTCTTCAAATGGATTAATGCATTATTTTCAAAGGCCCCGACTATTCCCGTCAATGCCATACAAGGGTCTTTTTCCCCCATAATATCTATTACCTCAAAGTTAGCATATGTATTTACCCCTGTTATGTCAATTTATACATCTTCTAGACATCCAACTAGGAGGATACAATACTGATTTTCCATGCATAATTGAATAGGAGATAATGCTAAATTAGGCCTCCCAAGGCTTCCTAGTTTTTTCTCGTTAGGATATTCACATCTGATCCCAAGTGTAGCATTGTATACTTGATCTAGAATCCTCCAATATAGGCATCAATCCAAAATTCCCTCCCTATCCTTTTCTTGTTCCTATGCACCTATATAGAGTGTATTTTAGGGAAATGAGCAGAAATGAGTCCTTCCCCAGACTAGCCAACCCTGACAACAACTTTATTATTTTCCCACAACTACCCTAACATTTTCTCGTCATTCACAATTTGCAGAAACAACCTAAACCATTCTGCTATAGGTTGGAAATTAGGTTGCATAGTTTTGGGCTTTTGGACTTCGAAGGTTTTGGTTGTTCTCCTTGGAGCTCAACAATTGGAGTCAATTGGTTAAAAATATCCATGACCACTTTGTAGTACTTTTGTTCGATGGAATCATATGAATGCTTTAGTGATGCAGGCTTTAGGATTCTTGGATGTTTAGTGGCTCCAAAGTTGGCTCTCGTCTTCTTTCTTCCTTGGGTGACTATGTTAATGTTTGAGAGGGGAGCTATCTTGGGTTACCTTGGTTATGAATTAATAAAATTTTCTCCCCATTGGCGGTTTTCCTCTTCCCATCTGGCAATTAGCTCTGGGAAATATTTTGTTGCATGCAATTTGAGCCTACATTGAGAGCACTAAGGCCTTCTAGGAAACGAACAATCTCTTGCAGCATGGCCCTCTTGATCACAATTGTAGCAACATATCAAACTTATGCCTCCAGTTCCCCCCGTTGTTCCTTTGCCTCCTCATCCTTAAGGAGCTTCATTGATCCTATAGGCAATATGGTCTAACTGATTAGTGAGAACACCTAATTCTCTACATTGATCATTGTGGTTATTGGATGAACCACATAACTAAAATCAAACATTGTTTGGAACATTTGAATAATTATGTAAAATTGGAAATAGGAGAGGAAAATGGCCATAATTATTTCATATTTTACAATATTCGGTTGGGGCGACATCCTACTGATTAGGAAAGGTGTGGAACTGCATGCACCCTGTATATTAACCTTGTGTACCAACCTGCGCAACTCCGGCAGTGGCTAAATATGTGGACGACCCTGCCGGTGCAGTGGGAGTGCTTAAGTCTCTCAGTCTTGGGAACTCCATGGCATGATGCCCCTTGAAATTGTAGTTGATAAACCATATGTGAAGTTTTGAAGGTCACATCGGCTGCATGTACCTTAACTTCTTTGTTAGATTGGCGATTTGATGTTGCAGCCCTATGAGAGTGGGGTCGTGGGAAACCATTCCTCCTTGATGTTCATGTGGGTACCCTACCATGGATTCAATTCAGTTTTCTTATTCTAGGATGTCTTGCAGAGTATCAATCTTCTGTTGAGTCATCAGTGTGTGTGTAAGTGGCAATAACGATTTGATGAACCAATCCCACTAATGATTGGGGTCGATAAGGTAGCTAAATTTGCTAATAGCATCCTTAAATATTTGCATCATATCCGAGGCAGTTTCTCCTTCTGTCTGCTTCATTTCCCATAATTTAGATAACCCTTGCTGGTTAGTTTGAGGGAGTTTAAACTCTTGAAAGAACTCCAGCCGAACTTCATCTATCGTTGGATTATGCTGTAATGCAAACCACCTGATGAAACATATCAATTATCTGTCTCAAATATTGACATGAAATTGATAAGATTCATGAAATCTAGAGTTTAGTGATCCCTCCAGATGGCCTCGCACTGGTACCAATGCTATTCGACATCATCATTCCCTTTCCCAAATAATTCAGGATATTGAGTAAAGGATCTCGGCATGTTACCAACCATACACGGTTGAATTAGCGGAACAAGCTTGAATCCTTGGGAACCTCGTTGTGATGATCCTTAGGGACCCAAACTACAATTACAATCCCTATGACTAGAGGTACCAACCTTGTAGGTATTATGTATTCGGTGGACCTTTATAACTTTAACTAGCTTAGATAAAAAATGACCAAGGTTGTGATAAAGTAACAGGGGAAGGTTAGGGGAGTTACTACCTGAACCTTTGGGCAATGAATCAGTACTCCAGTGAGACACATCATTCTCAAAAAAAAATCTTCTCATAGTGAAGTAAATTTCATCATTTGGGTCCTCTTCAAGACCTGTAGGGCCTGATCCATCTGGTGGTCCCAACTCTACTAGTGTACTAGAATATCTACTAGTTCTATCAACCTCTGTCACTAGGGTGCTCCCAACCTTTCCTATTGGACCAGGTTTCACTCTAGCTCCATCCCCATTGCTCCAAAACTTCAACTAGTTTCTTTCTTCTTCTCATACTTCCAAACTTCTTAACAACACTCCTCCTTGGTGTAGCCCCCTTTTCCATCTATAAATATTTTTCAAATCTTTCTCTCACAGTTACACTAAAATTTGTCACCATGAATATCTACAGTTAATATGGCTCCATCAACAGTCATATTATCCTCCTTGTCAAGCCTTATACCTCTGCTCTCCATGTCAAACTTCAAGAAAGAGAGAAAGTCATTAAAAAACATGTTTATCTCTGGGTACGCAGGTTCTCTCTCCCTTGCCTGCGTGTACGCATCCCAAACTCATTGTACTTGCGTACTTGTACGCTCTGTAAGTCGAGGGATGGGTGCGTACTCCTGTAAAGGTCAAAAGGCGCGAGTTTCATCTTAAAAAAGTTACTTGTGGTCATTTCTAGAGCATTCTAGAAGATTGTTTGATGTCTATTGAGCACCTCCAGATGGTTCATGCATCCCTATGAAAGAGGAACTTATCCCATCAAGAGAGGAGCTACCCCATCCAAAAGAGGGGAGTATCCCATTGATGTTGGACCTGATTAATTTCCTCTAGAACACTATAAATACAGGCATTGGGCTAGAGGAGGGGAGGTTGAAAGCTGAACATTCCAAAGGGTAGATGCTACTGGAATTAGGACTTCCTTGTAGAAGCTTGTGAGGAGAGATTCCTATCCTTTCTTGTTTCATTTTGAAGTGGGTGAGCTTATCAAAGTAAAGGAAAACTCTTGCTGGACCCTGGGTGGGAGGAGCTTGCACAACACCAAGGCTCAGGTTGTAATGGTTCCTTTTTTGTTTCCTTAATGCAAATAAGTCCATTCTTCTCAATGATTTGTTGTTAATGAATT
>APFE030753614.1:7157-19894 GCA_000404065.3 Pinus taeda
TCTGACCATTGAACTTCTCAATCTCTATCTTTCCGCTGCTCGCCATCTTCTTTCACCACCAGAATCGATCTCGCAGATCTCCCACTGAGCAGGGTCTACCACAGGCCCAAGCGAAACCCCTCATCAACAAAGGTGTCCCCTTGAAGCCAAAACAACTCTGATACCAAATGTAGGTTTTAACCCCGTACAGAAATTACCTGCATACGAATTCTAAATCACAAGAAAAATAAGAATGCGAGAGCATAACACATAAAACACATGTACACAGAGATTTCCCACGGGATCTCAAAACCGAGACTACCAGCTTGATTTTTCATTATATTCCTTTCATTGTTACATTACATATTTATACATGCCAAAGCATCCAATACCATGGACCGAAAAACCATCGCGACCAAAACCATGGACCGAAAAACCATAGGTAGGTTCGCCCAACCTAATATAGGGTCCAAAAAAAAATTTCTCGGGGCGCTGCCCCAAACCCCGTAGAGGGGGGCTACCCTCCCCCATCTAACCCCTCAGTTCACTATACAGGTTAGTCGTGGAAAGAATATAACACAACCCAATAGATAAAACCTTCCACTATGCATCGTTGTTGCTATCCATAGTGCTTGTAGCAAGGGAATAGCCAGAGGATAGTCAATTCCCCATAATTGACAGAGATTTACCGGAGGCTGCGAAGTACGCTTCGCTCTGGGCCACGAAGGATGCGAAAAGGATACGCGACAGCAAAATCTTCGGGCTGCTCATGGAGATGAACATCTGAATGTGGATCAACTAGAAGCTGCACTTGTCTCCCATGGTGTACACAAATCTGTAGAGTTTTGTAGAATTCAAAGCAGACATGCATAATATATACATAAGGGCGCGAAAGGATCTGATGAAGCAGTGGAAAAAGCTACCCTTTGTAGCCACTAACGACGCCATTTTCAATGTCTTGGAAGCATGGCCACCAGAATGGCGCACCCCAGACATTGCAAAACTTGAGTGATCGGCAGCATAGAAAAATAAATACGATGATAAGCTACACATCACGTAGTTGGCCGAGAAAAGGCAGAAGGAAACAATAGCAGCCAAGGTATGAGTAGCACAGGAAGCAGCATAGAAAACCACTGAGAAGAGAAAGGCTGCAGAAGCAACCGCAGCAACACAGGAAGCAACCACGAAGGTGGGCGAGGACCAAGCAACGCCCTCGTAGGGGCAGGAGGCAGAGGAAGCAAAAATAGAAGGAGGTGCGGACCCATGAACCGTGTCCACAAATTTGAAGCGCCCACTCACAGCAAATCGAACAGGACTGAGGAAGAAGTTAAGGCCTAAAAATTGGCCATTGACCCAGTCACCCTAACCGAGGGTGATCTGCATGACATCGGTGAGACAATGTGCGATGTCACCAATAAGACTCTACAGGATTTCATGTAGGAGCACTAGATTGTGTTGGGGGCCCTCAAAACATAGTTGTAGGAGTTACAGGTGCGCCCCCCTCAGGTAGGTACCCTTTCAACCCACCTCGTAGCAGGATCCTCAGCAGTAGAGCATATGTTGCACGCACGGATGGCAAACACAATAGTGTTGCCAGAAGGGGCTCTAGTGACATCAAATGAGGCCGATCGATTTTCGGTTAGCATGATGAAAGGCCTTGGCCTTAATCTCAATGCCCTTCCACGTGAGACACTATATCTGTTACAGGATGAAATAATGACAAAGTTGTGCGCTAGGGAGAGTCGCGCAATCCAAGTTCTCAGTGAGAAAAAGATAAACATGGAACAACTCAGCTTGCAGCACGATGGATTGGTGCCGCAAATCAACAGTTGGTGTAGGTGGTAGATGATGCTTTCTGCAACGTCCCGAAGCTGGCCATCCCAGCAGATATACCAGTGGAGGTGTGGATCCACAGGCTAGCAACAGGAGTCTATGAGACCAGGGAAGAAATGACCAAGGTTCAGCTGGAGTTGAATCTTTAGATTGCCAAGCTGCAGTTAAAGACACAGCCATCCACTCTCTCAAAGTTAGAGAACAGCGCGCTAGCACTATCACAGCGGGACTAGAGGAAATAGGAGGTGTAGTGCGAGAATGTACCAGCATGTTGGAACAAGCACTTGAGGTCCTCACGACTCTGCAGGAGGACCCCAACATCCAGCACTTGGAGACAGAAGCGCGAGAACTCCAACAGCAATATGACAGTGTCTGAGGAACTACAAAGACAATAGTCCTCACCCAGAGGCTTGCGAGGATGCAGCAAGCTAAAGCACTGAAGGAGCAGGTAGACGTGGCGTGACATAAGGAGGCAATTCTCAAAGCACGCATTTAGCCTTGGATCGGCGAGGCCTTCACTATCACGGCAAGCATCGAAGGAAAGCTCATGCACATACAGGGGATGGACACATTAATGCAAAGAAGCACTCTAGACGCAGAGGTCTCGGAACAACGGATACAGTAGATACAACAAGCAGTAGCTCAATGCGTTGCTAACCTCAGCACAGTTCGAGAACAGTTGGAGGGACTCCATGCAAAAATCACCACACTGACAGAGTGACTCGAGGGTGAGTCACGATGTTTTTGTTGGGGGGTTGTTGGGCATGGAATCCCCCCAAGGCATGTTTTGGGGCTCAAAGCCCAAGTTTTGACCCGATATTGTGGGCACGGAGCACGAAATGTATGATAGAGTCATAGGGTTGTCCACCCTAGTTTTGTAATGTAATGTCAAGCTACCCATGGTCCGCGGATTGTATAAATAGAGCGAGGCTCTAAGTGTAAAAGATAGGAGCGAAGTAGTAGAGAGAAGGAAGAGTCTAAGTGAAGTGTGTCTTTGGGTCGTAGAGTAACAGAAGGCTCTGTAGCTAAGTGTGCAGAGGCCTTCCACAGCTGAGTGCGCAGACCCCTGCAGTTGAGCGCACATGGCCGAGTCGAGTCTGTAACTAAGGAAGAAATCAATAAAGAGAAGTTTTGTTACCAATTTGTGTATTATTTGTTCTTGGATTAATGCATGTTTGATATAAATTGCAAATATATTGTTTATTTACTACGTGCACCTGTATGAATGATTTATGTTGTGAAGTATACCTTAAAGCATGCAAATAGGCTAAAATAATCAACTAACATTGGAATAATAGTAAGGACTTGGGTAATAACAACATTTAGTCCTCGAGTAGGGTTGCACGAAGGCAGCATCTCAAGCTGCAAGGTACAGGAAAGTGCGCATAGAGACGTGTGCACAGGGTCGAACCGCGAAACACTTGAACACATCAGACATCTCCAGGGCTCAGAAACCTGGTTCTAATACCCTCCCATACTACTTCAAGTGAGACCTCAGTCCGCGCTCTGCGGACTATTGCCGAAAGGGCCAGTAGTACTAGGATTTGTTTGGCTAAATCAACTCTGAACCTGGGTCAAGCCCCAATAGGCCAACAAGAAGAGAGAGATAGAGAGAGGGAGGGAGTGAGGTATAGATAGATAGATATGGAGAGATAAAATGTGTGTTTCGAGAGGTGAGATAGAGATATAAATAAGGATATATGGATGGAGATATAGATATAGATATAGATGGAGGAGGAGAGAGGGAAGAATATTTCTTACACTAATTGCATTGATTTCAGTGTAGATGGTGATTTCTAATCCTATTTGATTACTTACACTAAAGGAGATAAACTGGAGGAGAGGGGAGAGGAGGAATTAAGAGAGAGATAAGGATAGGAGTGAGAGAGGGAGAGAAGAGTAATAGAGAAACAGGGAGACAAAAATATGGAGTGTGGAGAAGGGGAGAGAGGGAAGGAGATAATTACAGGGTTGGAGGGAATAGAGAGAGAGAGAGAGAGAGAGAGAGAGAGAGAGAGAGAGAGAGAGGTGGGGGGAGAGAGGAAGGTAGGAAATAAAGGGAGAGAGAGGAAGAATGAGAGAGAGGAGGAGAGAGGGAGGGAAAGAGAGATGGAGTTGGAGGGGGAGAAAGAGGGAGGTAAGAAGAAATACATAGAGAAAGAAAGGTGGAGAGAGAGAGGGAGTGATAAGGGAGATGGAGAGAGAGGGAGAGAGGAGAGTAGGAGGGAAGAGAGATAGAAGGGGGGAGAGAGGGAGAGAAGGAGAAGAGACAGAGCGAGGGAGAGGAAGAGGGAGGGGGAGATAGATAGATAGTGAGAAAGAGTGTGTATGTTTTAGGGGTGATATAGAGAGACAAAGGGAGGTAGAGATATATATCGAAAGTGAAGAGAGGGAAGAAAATAGAGATAGAAAGAGGCAGGGAGGCAAGGAGAGTTATGTAGATATGGAGAGAGAGAGAGAGAGGGAGAGCGTGTGTTTGTGGGTGGAGGTGAGATAAAGATACAAAGAAGGAGAGATGGAGGGGGATATAGATATAGATGGATAGGGGAGAGAGAATACAATTTCTTACACTAGATGCATTGATTTTAGTGTAGATGGTGATTTCTAATCCTATTTTGTTTCTTTCACTAGATGCATTGATTTCAGTGTAGATGTTAATTTCTAATTATATTTTATTTCTTGCACTAGATGCATTGATTTCAGTGAAGATGTTGATTTTTGATCCTATTTGGTTGCTTGCACTAAATGCATTGATTTCAGAGTTGATGTTGATTTCTAATTATATTTAATCGCTTGCACTAGATGCATCGCTTTTAGTGTACATATGTTGATTTCTAATCCTATTTGATTGCTTGCATTAAATGCATTCATTTGTGTAGATGTTGTTATCTAATCCTATTTGATTGCTTGCATTAGATGCATTGATTTCAGTGTAGATGTTGATTGTTGATTTGATGTAATTGGATGTATGATGGTACATTAATTTTAAAGCGATTAGATTAACAATGTGAATTGATTTTAGTGTAAGCACAAAAAATTTATTGACAATTTGCATTGATTTTTGTGTTATAGTAATTTAACCTATTAATATTGGAGAGCAAGAGAGACAAGGTATGATGTGTACTACATTAAATTTAATTAAATATTTGAATGGTTTATGATTTCAACTTCACTTTTCATATGATCGATATGAAAATATTCCAAAGCTAATAGTATCACTACTAATATGTCAAAAGTTGCGACACTATGGAGTTAGAGGGACACTATTAAGAATTAATTAGCTATCAAAAGTTGTGATACCTAGAATTTCAAGAGTAATCTTGATGGAGTAAATTATTAAAAATACTCTTCAAGGTATATTTATTAATACCTGGAGGGACACTATTAAGAAATAATTAGCTGTCAAAAGTTGTGATACCTAAAATTAAATGAAATAGATGTGAAATATAAATTCTCGATACCTAAAATTAAATGAAATAGATGTGAAATATAAATTCTCCTACAAAGTATTGACAAGATTGTCTCCCTTCTTCATCACCAACTAATTACTAATAGACAATTACAAACATATAGAAATATAACAAAACAATTATGATGTTCACAAACATTACCGTTGAAATCCAAACACATGAACACACAAACCACTTAAAGCGTCCAAACCTAGACGTACAAACCATTTAAGGCAAGAAACATAGATTAAATTAAAGAAGAGAATTATATGGTCATGTCAAGCAAGGAAAACATAATGTAAATTTCAAAGTATGAAGTTTATCTCAAACATAAACATAATAATGATAATCTAAAAATGTGACATTATTTCCCTCAACTGGAACCAACCAAGAACCATCTAAATTTATATCTAGCATGCACTGAGAGGGATAAAATCCCTCGAGGTGAAAACCTTTCTCAAATTCTACATTCCAAAAATAAGGTTTTCACCTCAAGGGATTTGATCCCTCTCAGTGCATTGTAGATCCAGAGTTAGAAATACCACAATGAACTTTATATTATGTTGGAGATACTATGCAAACAAATATTAATACAAACACCAACTATGATGCAAAGGGACAAAGATGGGGTTAACCCATGAGGAGGGTGGACAAGGGGTTTTAGGGAGAAACATAAATGTATAGTTTCCATGTGCTAATGTCTTATCTTACCACCCCTTTTCCATGTTACCTCACATGTTCCTAACTAAGACTTATTGCACTTGAATGGAATTGTCATGTGGTTCATGCAAACATAAGTACATCAACCCAAATTTTTGTGCATGCAAATTGGTGTGCTTATTTCTATCCTAACCATTAATCCTTTTTCTCCCTATCAAATGATGTAGTAACCTGAGGGAATTCACATGTATCCATGGATTCCCTCTATTTGCGGTTTACACCAATAATTCCATGAGCTCATGTGGGAATTGATGTTTCTAGTAGGGAGAGGATTGAGAATTAATGTATAATATGATATGTGAGACTAGAAGAGACGTTTAACCTACAAATATTTATCTTTGTGCTAATAATTAACTTTATTTGAACCAAGGTCTACCATTCAAGGAACCCAAAGGACAATCACTTTTAGACTTCCCATGCCTACATTGGAGTGCTAGGAGGGATGACTTTCATGAGGGATCAATGTGTGCCAAAGAAGCAAAATCCAGAGCTTGTGTTGTGTATGGTTGCAAGGAAAATAATCTATTATTGATTCACTGATGGGTGAGTTTCCTTGTGGGAGATCCAAATAACTATGGTCATTGATGTCTAGTGTAAATAGAATTCTTGAGCCTATGAATTTAGTGGAGTGAGTTTTAGAGCTACTAAAATTGTCTTTTCCCTTATGGTTTCATGACCCAAGTTTAAGGGTGGCAGTTTTAGTGAATTACCTATAGTTAGGCGGGAAAATAGCCAATTGCAGCCAATGTGGTGGACCATTCATAATGAGATATAACTATTTGTTTTTTTTCTTAGTATGAAATGTTTATATTTCTATTTATGTTTTTGAAATTCTTGAATTCTCTTTTATGGAATTTGCTAATTTGATGTGGATTCTTGGTTAATTTATGCATGTTAATAGATTTGATGGAATATATATTATAATTGTTGTTTATTAATGTTTAATTTAAATTATAAATGTGTTGCTAAATTGTGGGCTTCCTTTAAAGTGAATTATGTCTTGGATGCCAAATTTGATTATTTGATATAACTATGTTTCATTTCCATAACTCTTTGAGCATATTTCCTTTCATGACTAAAATTTGTTTAAGATTAAAATTATGCATATGGAATTGGCTATGTGATGAAATTGTTATTCATAACCATGTGTTTGGATCATGATTAGGTTTCCCTTTTAATTTTCATTACACATTTTTAATTCTACCTTTGCTATGTATAAGAAATAAGTCTTAGAATTGTTAGATGCTATTGAGTCTCTAGTAGGGAAATTTGATTAGAGAGGAATAATTTTTAAATTGGGATAATTCAGTGACCAATTGAGGCAAGCTACATACATCAAAAAATGTGAAATGGGAAGCTGAGAACAATTGAAAAAATGTGAAATGAGAAGATAAAAACAATCCAAGAAATCAAGAGAGTACATGTTATCTCAAATATGTATAAATGAGGAGTTAGAATCTAAATAACCTTTTCTCCTACATTGTATAGAATATTTATAAATTAGTGAGATGGAAAATTTATATATTAAAAACCAAGAATTATCATTTTAAAAATATTTAATGAAAAACAATCAGTTAAGGAAATGGCATTAAAAAAAAAGACATAAAATTAAGAGTAGAATAAAAAATAAAACTAATCCTTAATGTAAATAAAAAATCTCAAAACTTTATTATTGAGTAATACTTTTACTTTCTTTTCTTTGAAAATAATATATACTATTTTATGTGATAATTCAAGCCAATGAATAATAATTTAGAATATTTTTGTGCATGCAATTATCTGTGCTTTCTTCTCCCCTAACCACTATTCCATTTTATTCTTACCAAATGCCATTATCAACCTGATGGAAATTCACACGTATCCACATAGATGCTTTTTATTTGCAATCTACACCAATAGTTCCATGAGCTTATTAGCATATGGGAATTGATGTGTCTAGTATGAAAATAATTGTGAATCCATGGATAATGTAATATGTAAGATTAGAAGAGATATTTGATCTACAAATATGTTTATCCTAATAGTTAGATTTATTTGAGCCAAGGTCTATCATCCTAAACCCAAAGTATAATCAAAACATTTAGGCTCCTTATTTCTACATTAGAGAAGGAGAAAGGGTAGCTTTATTTAGAGATCAATGTGTTGTAGAGAATGGGAATTCAAATCTTGTGTTATTTATGGATGTGGAGAAGGTGTTAGTGGTTGATTGAAGGAAGGGTGAGATGGCTAGTGGGAGTTCTGAATAGTTATGGTGGTAGATGCCTAGGATTGTTGGAATTCTTGAGTCTATGGATTTAGTTGAGTAAGTTTTAAAACAAGTAGACCTATATTTTCCCTTTTATTTTCATAGTCCCTATTCAAGGAGGAAATATCATTTGCAACCGATGTGGTGGACCATTAATGATTTTTGGTCAGTCGTTGTCATTGATGTCAACCCAAGCAGCACCAGGGTCTACCCCAATATTGCATGGGAATGTTGAATTGACAGCTTACTCTATTCTGACTCAGGGATATTCTAGATGGATTCTACTCGTTGAGATGTTTCCGTTGGTATATGGCACGCCACATAATTCTTCACGGTTCAAGAGATATTCGTGTTTGAAATTAGTAACCCCAGTTAGTGGGATAAAACCGTATGGGGTTGTGGCATGGCACTCATAATTGGTTGTAGTCATCAAATAGTCAATAATTAAATATAATAAAAAAAATCTCCTAATATCCCTCCAACATTCAAGTGTTGAGGCCCCTCTCAACTCAAGACATTCATATAAATAGTGACTCTCATATCCTCCTCTAGTAGGGATTTTGTGGCTTCAAAGAGGTCATCGTGTAATTTTCACTATAAATTTTGTTCTATGAAGCTTTAGAAGTTGAAATTAAAACCCATTTGAGTCGAACTCGTGATGCACCTTGTGACCAACTTTTAGATATTGATTCACTATATTTTTTGAGATATGATCTGAGGAAACTAGGGTTTTTGCAGGCTCTCGAATTCCATGTCAAATAGGTGATGTTGGAAAAATCATCATAACTTTCTCTCTGAGCATTGAATTCAAATTTCATAAATAGCAACAGAAATAGGACGGACTTCAATTTGTTGGGTATAGTTTTTAGGGCTGAAGGTCGCAGCCGTGACACGTGTCACTTCGTATAAGTTCGTCTACTGAACCAGTCTATAATCAGGTCATCGTGGGAGATTTGGAATAAATCTTCCTTGAAGAATCCAATCATGATTATACCTATGGGGTTGGTAAGAGGACTCAAAGTTCTACCATAGGAAGAAATTTCAAACCCTAGAGATCTAAAATTAAATATATACAATAGATTCAATATCGAGCTCCTAGAAGGAAAGCAAAACTATGCATTCAAGGATCACTGCAGTAAGGACCACACATCAACAGTCAAGGATAAGTCTCCTACAGTAAGGTATGTATGATTAGTGTTTACATTTTAATTTTGAGTATCATCTCTGACATATGTTTTTGCAGGACAACGTAAGTATATACAGGGTCTCGGTTATATCTCTATGTCTATATATGTCACAGTTAGTTTTGATACCACATTTCGGATGTCTTATTCTTGATACTACACATTTGATGCTACATATTATTGATGCTACACCAAGTATGCTAAATCTATATGATGTTGTAATTTCATGTTACTTTCATTTTCATAATTTATAGAATGGTCTCTGTTGTTGTACTTAGAACTTGGTCCATCACAAGTCTAGCGTTTGTCATCAATTTTTATTGTATATATCTTTAGGTCAGTTTTGGATATAGTATTGCATAGAGTCCCGACCTATATCAAGAGTGGGACTCTTTGTCTATTGTTGAAAAAAGTCAACAAAAAAAGTGACAAGCACACTTCAGGCATGCATTGTAATTTTAATTTGTATTTATTCATTATTATGCACTTACATGTGTTTTGCAGGAAGAGGTAAGTTGAAGGGTATTTTGTTTTTTTTTGGGATTGGTTTCACGGGGAAAATTTTGCATGCAGCTAGAAGAAGATTCAAGTACAACATCAAGCAAGAATTCAAGAGCAGAAGTATCAAATCAAAGGAAGCATTGCAACGGAACATCCTTGAATACATGACATCCATCCAGATATCATGAAGTATTGTTAAGGCCAAGAGTCATCATTGTAAAGTTGTAAAAGAGTCATTTATAAAAGATTCATCATTGTAAAAGAGTCATCATTATAAAGTTGTAAAAGAGTCATCATTGTAAATATTGTAAAAGAGTCATTTTTGAAAGAGTCATTCTGCCTAGAGTCGAAGAGGCAGTGTTGGGAGGTATAAGAGTCACTATTGATTAACACCCTCTTTGCAGAAATAATTTGCAAAAAGGAAGATTATTTACAATAATCATATACATGAAAATTCACAGATAATCAAGTTATGATCCTATAGACTATAGGACCCTAACAGTGGCTCCAATGGGGATGGTATACTCCTTGTGAGATGTCAAGAACAATATAGATCAGTAACCTTTGTCAATTGGGCATGGAGTCCTTATTTTGTAGATAAACTCACTACCTATTGTTAGTCTTAAATATTGGTGTTACACTGAAATTTGTCACCATGGCTATCTACAGTTAAATAGCCATTTTGTCCTCCTTGTCAAGCCTCAAACCTTTGCTCTTCATGTCAAACTTCAAAAAGAGAGAAAGTCACTTTAAAACATGTTTATCTCTGGGTACGCAGGTTCTCTCTACCTTGCCTGCGTGTACACACTCAAAACACATTGTACCTGCGTACTTGTACGCTCTGTAAGCCAAAGGTTGGGTGCGTACCCCTGTAAAGGTCAAAAGGCGCGAGTTTCATCTCTAAAAAGTTACTTGTGGTCACTTTTAGAGCCTTCTAGAAGAGTTTTTGACGTGTATTGAGCGCCTCCAGATGGTTCATGCATCCCTATGATAGAGGAGCTTATCCCATCAAGAGAGGAGCTACCCCATCCAAAAGAGGGAGTATCCCATGATGTTGGAACTGAATAACGTCCTCTAGAATACTATAAATACAGGCATTGGGCCAGAGGAGGGGAGGTTGAAAGCTGAACATTCTAAAGGGTAAATGCTGCTGGAATTAGGACTTCCATTGTTGACTTGTGAGGAGAGATCATTATCCTTTCTTGTTGCCATATTGGGAGTGGGTGAGCTTGTCAAAGTAGAGGAAATCTCTTGTTGGACCCTGGGAGGAGCTTGCACAACACCAAGGCTCAGGTTGTAATGGTTCCTTTTTTGTTTCCTTAATACAAATAAGTCCATTCTTCTCAATGATTTGTTGTTAATGAATTATTTCATGTACTCCTTGGTCTATGTGATGAATATGCTTTGTTTTATGAAAAATTCAGGTGTTATGTAATCGTTTTCTTTGTTAGTGTATGCAGGTCTTAAAGTGAAGGAGGAGCTCATCTGGATCAGCAAGGCTGGATTGCTACAACAAGCGTTGGACTTAAGGTAAGATCGGAAAACACTTGGTTTCTCATAGAATAATGTATGTTTAGAGAAGGATTGCTCTTGTTTGGTTTGTTTGTCACTAGAGAGTCTTAGACTCCTAGGGAGGTTAGGTTTGTCCGCAAAAATAACTCTTTCCGCATGACAAATTGGCGACTCAACTGGGGAATCCATTGATGTGATTGATTTTTCCTTTGAGCATTACTTTGATCTGAAAAGAGTCTTGTTTCTTTTGCTTTTTGGTTGCTTGACTGTGTTTTTGGGTGGCTTAGCTTAGGGTCGAATTAGAACTTAGGTTTTCTTTGTTTTATAGAAGTACGCACCCTCTGAGTTAGACACAGTGCGTACTTGTGCGCACTGTATCTGTGTACACAGAGCGTGCACGCACCTGGTTAAACAGGCTGCCTGCGTACCCTGTTAAAATTAAGAAAATTTCACTTTTTTATCAGTTTTTTCTTTTGAATTTTGTTTTTCTTAGTCTTTACTGCCCAGATCCACTGGTTGACTGTCAAAAATCTTCACCTATACTTTTTCCATTAGTGTCGAAAGTTTTAGTGAAATTCCTTGAGATTTTAGCCTTAGGGTTTGGTTTTTATATTGGTCCTGTAGTGACTTTGGGTTTAGAAGTCGCAAAGCCTTAGATATCTCTGGTTGTGTCAGTCTTCTTAGGAGTCGGACCAGTCACAAATCTACCCTCGTGAGCGACCTACCTTTGTGTTGCCTCTTTGCAAAATTTCAATAAGCTTGTTCATTTAAAGTTGTGAATTTCATTTTAAAAAAGAACAAAACGAGATTGAGTTTTGTTTTGATTAGTTTGTGATTCTGCATAAACTAGTCCTTGGATCGATCATTGCCAAGTAAAACATCCCAAGAAACATCCTAGTAAGCTTTTGCTTCTTAGATTAAGCTCTTAGTGTAAGGTTAGATGTATTTCCTTTGATTTGATTTTGAGTGATTTTTCATAGATTTGCTTAGATCTTGAAATTGCTTTGATTAGATTAGTTTTACATGCTTTTATTAAAATAGGAAAATATCAACGATCTCCTTTGCGATATTTGCTTTAGAGTAACATTTGACGTCTTGAAAGAGAAAGGAATGTTTTCGTGAAGTAGAAAGTGGTCATGTTTTGTGTGTTTTGAAAGATAAAGAAAATTGTTTCTTTGATTGTCTTTTGAGAAAGTTCTGTTTATTGAAAAGATTGCATTCTCTCAACTCTCTTAATTAGAACATTCATTGCAAAGAAAAGTTATCGAATCATCTTAGGTGCATCTTTTAGAGAATTGGAGTCGAGTCTATACA
>APFE030753619.1:0-17092 GCA_000404065.3 Pinus taeda
TTTTGGACAAATCTCCCCCCCCACCCAAAAAAAAAAAATAGTCATTAGAATTGAACTTTGGAGGTCGCTGTTAATTGATCGCCTCCAAATGTTCAATTCTCATGAAGTTTTGGGGATTGGAATCTTTTAGTGTATTGAAAGGGGTAAGGGGACATTAGGGTAGCATGAATGGGTATAAGTGAGAGGTTTGAGCATGGTTTACTTAGATCTATAATCCTCGCATTAAAGAATGAGAAGGGACCTTAGGACCTCATGGCATAGGGGCTATGGAGCTTAGAGGGAAGGAAATGAGAGTAATTGATAGGGGAACTCCCAATAGTTGTGTTAAGGGGATTAGGAGCCCCATTATCACAACCCATAACAACTAAATTCCTCCCGTTAACCCACATGCCATAATCCCTTAACCCCTACACTCATAATGCATAACCCATTAACTCCTTTATCCCTTAAACCCTAAGCAACTAACCCCTAAATTAGAATCCTTGAACAACCCTTAAAAGTCATGACAATGTAACCTTTGGAGGAAATTTTCGACAACCCCCCCCACAAACAAAATTACGAGAATTAAAATTTTAGAGGCGATTGTTAAATGATTACCTCCAAATATTAAATTCTCATGAATTTTGGGAGAAGGGGATATTTTGTTGTATTTAAAGGGGCAAGGGGAAATAAGCCTAGCATGGATGGGTAGAAGTGAGAGGTTCAAGCATGATTTACTGAGATCTATAATCGTAGCATTAGAGAATCATAAGGGACCATAGGACCTAATGAAATAGGGTCTACGGGGGCTAGAGGGAAGACAACAAGAGAAGTTGATAACAGAACCCCCAATATTATAATAAGGGGCTCCATTATCATCACCCATAAGCCCTTAACATATAACTAAATTCCCTATATTCTTAACCCCAGAGCCATAATCCCTTAACCCATACACTCATAACTCATAACCCACTTAAGCCCTTGATCCCTTAAACCCTAAGAAAATAACCCCTTAACCTGTAACCCCTAACTTACAATCCTTGAAAACCTTAAGACCTCACCCCTTATCCTCATAAAATCTTACACTTAACCTGTAACCCCTATCCCCTAAACCCCTAACCCCTTAACTAGTTGACACCTAAATCTCATAACCCTTAAGCACTTAGCCCCTAAATCTTGTGACCCATAAGCCTTTTGTACTTAACCTTTAACCTCAGAAGCCCTTAACCACTAAATCGTTAACCTCTAACCCATAAAACCTTGAAACCTCAATCCCTTGGCCCTCAACACCCTCATACCTTGCTCTTTACCCTTAACCCCTAACTCTTAAACCCATAAACTCCATTAACACCTAGAACCCCTAAACTTTCCTCCTAAACTATATGTGGTTCAACACTAATTTTCTTGGTCATATTAGGTTTCTGTTCACTAAACCATCAAAATAAAACCTCCAAGCACTACTAGGGTCTAAGGAAAAGAGCCATAAGGTCCTCAATATGATTTACATTTATGGACAGTCACATTTCCCCCAAATATCCTCGACATATTTTCTTTGAAAGGGAAATAGTATGGTCCTATAATGTCCACAAATTCATCTAAGCTCAAAGGAATAAAGTAATTATCATCTCCATGCACGACCCAAATGTAATTCATGTCCACTCAAAAGAAAAAAGAGGATATAAGTTTGACCCTTTAGCTATCATCATCCTTTAGCACTGGTCCATTATCTTACCAAATGTATGGGTAACAATCCCATACAATTCTACAATATTTCTAAATGGTTTTGTCCACAACATGCTCAAAACAACATTCAAATTCCCTTAGTTTTCTCCAAGTGATCTATTTGAAACTGACACAAGCATTCCTCAACTACATGAATGGTGCAATCTTCAAGTTATCCATATCTAGGTTCATCCTATTTTGACCCTCTTTTGTGTGCCTTCAATACAAAGTTGACCATGGTCATTTTCTAATTGGATCTACATTTTTCATCTAGTGAGAATGCCACCTCGTTCTTTAAGAATGGCTTGCTTCTAAACAAAATTACACTAATACTCTAAACATATATGGGTCTAGAAGATACATTAGGAGAAGAAAACATAGGTAAAACACAACCTTATTTGTCAAACATAGGTCAAACATATAAAAAATTTAAAATAGTATACACATGTAATTCTTACATTGTTGGATGGTTTTGGATTAAATCCACCATTTTATTTCCCCATCTCCATGGTAGCTTTTCATTCCATTAATTATTCAACAATTGCTTTCAATTTTCCAAGTTCCTTGTCTTTTACTCTCAATTTATATTTTGTATCATAAAGTTGAAGTTGATTGGAGAACTCTCAATAGTTGTGATAAGGGGATTAGGGGCTCCCTTATCACAATCCATAAACCCTAATGCATTTAACCCCTTAGCCCAGGGGGGCCAATGGTGTAATTGTAGGGGCATTGAGACAAAATTTAGGGGTTCATAACATTAGGAGAAATTGAATGGTGTCACAAAAAAGGTGGAAGGGATATCATGTTGTGTATTGAATGGGCCAAGGGGAAGTCTAAGAATGGCTTAGTATGATTTATAATCCTAGCATTAGAGAATGAGAAGGTGACTTAAGACCTAATGTCATATGGGCTGGGTGGCCTAGAGGGAAGGAAACTAGATGAATTGAGAGGGAAGCCCCCAATAGTTGTGATAAGGGGATTAAGAGTCCCATTATCACCAACCATATTCGCTTAACCCATAACCACTAAATTCCCTATTCCCCTTAAACTCCAAGTCCTTAACCTACACACTCATAACTCATAGCCCATTAAAGTTTAAGCTAGTAACCCCTGACCTAAAATACATGAATACCCTAAGCCCTAACCCTTGACTTAAAATCCATGAACCCCCTATTCCCTAACCCCTTGTCCTCTTAACTTGTGATCCTTAACCCCTAATCCCCACTAGTGCATATGGGTGGAAAATCCAATGTCATACTCCGATAGGTTGGCCATATGATTGGATTTTACTTCCAAATATTTTTTGTATTTAAAAAAAAAACCCGACATTTGTGAGATATCCGACAAACACAATTATCTCGGATATCCGACGATATGTTAGTCAAATATTTGACGATAATTTTTTTGGTTAGATATGCGACGAAAATTGAATGTTCGACAAATATTTGACATTTGACTAAGTCAATTATCTATCTATTGGAATATTGACTATTGACAAAGTGAATGTTTTTCAAGTTGGACAACATCTCTCTAGTCAAAATCCATCGAAAGTTCATCAAAATGGCTATTTTTTTCATAATACAAAAATATTTGATTTTGCTATTTGCATTACAAATAGTTAAACACTATTGAGGTTTATTTTTTTAAATATTCACCATTGAAAGTTTGGTAAGGAAAAATGTTACATAAAATTCCTCCAAGAAGACAAGGAGATGTGAGATCTACATTGGAGGCTTTGGGTAATTTCTTTCCCTTGTTTCATCCACGTTTATCATCCTTAAGCCCTCACAAAATTCACAATTACTCTAAAGAGAATTTCAATCTCCAAAGTTTGAACATGCCAAAAATTGATTTATTTATTGCAAGCATCTTGATTTCACCGTGTCTCTCTTTAAAATGAATGTATTTTTTATCATAGTATAATCGAATTAAGGAAATGTAATATTAACATAAAGAGGGGATAAATAGAGAACCAAGTGTTGTTAGCAGTACAACTTCATCTTGGATTTCACCGAGCTTGTCTGAGAAGACAAACACGATCTCATGCGAGAAATAACCTATAAATGTAAAGAAAACAAACTAAAGGAAAGAAGTGGAGTGAAAGTGAAACAAAGTGAAGAAAATCAAAGGAAACAACAAAGAAAAGAAAAACCACTCCTACTCCTAACCTAAACAGAGCGTAGGCCAAACTTACCTAAAGCGATACTTATAATGTCACTGCCGATGCATTGGTTGGACTATGTAGGTGAGGGAATGCATGTCAAGAAAGATATACAAGTATAACAACAAACAAGAAAGATAAGACAATTCAAACCAAAACGTTCGAAGTTTGAATGAACACGTAGAAAAGTGAAAATGAAAAGTGCATGAAATACACTTTGCAGGTGTACCATATGGGTGTACCATAGTGTTTAAACAAATTGTGAATCAAATACATGTAGGCATAAACTTGAAAGGAGAGCGAAGATGAATAAAGAAGAAAATGTTCTCTTTTCTATTGTGCTTGCCACGTATGACTCCTCCAATGACTGAGCAATAGGATCGTGTGATACAGATGGAGGATGCGAAAATTGTAAAATAGATTGATTTCCAATGTGTAGGAGAGAGTGATGAGGAGCCTGGAAAGATTTAACACATTTTTTATAGGAAGTGGAACTGACCTCAAGACTATGAGAACCTAACATAACCATCATCTCAGGATAAAGAGCCTTGACAGCTTAGGGAAGTTCCAATTAATCATAAGATGTATAATCAAAGATCGATGGATTAGAAGGAGGTCGTCCTCCACCACAGATTCTTGTTCAGACTCCCACACATACTCATCGAAAATGATATTGTGGGTTGGTTGTTCAAAACCAACTCCATCCAGAACTTGATCCTCATGAACATTAAAAAATAGATTCAAAATAGGTGAACACAACACATCACAATCTGTAGGATCAGAGGAACCAAAGGAAAGAGGACAAGGAGATAGCACTCCATCACAACCATCGGACTGATAGTCCAAACCTACGCTGAAATTCTAGGTATGTGAGGTGGGAAAGATGGTGGTAGATCAAAAAATGAATTTTCAACTTCTCCCGCCTTAAACTACAGAACTAGAGTTGTTTAATGAGAAGAGGACGAAGGGTCACTTGGAAAAACAACCTTGTTTGTCACAAATTGAGAAGCTCTAACACAGAGGTACATTAGGAGAGGTTCAAAAGATGTAAGTTTGTGTGTATTTTCTGAAATGTGAACAAGATATTGAAATATTCATGTCAAGAACTACCAATCGACTTCATCTTTCAGAAATTCAAAACACAAATGTATGAAACAATTGTGAAAATGGCGCAGTGATTCATTAAGTGATTTTCACAATTCGAAAATTTTCTTGCACTAACGTTTAGGATCATATATATCAAAAGCGTGAAACAAATATGTGAAAATATGTTCGAAAGAGTGTATGGAGGCATCTCAAAATGTGTGACACCATTACCTTGCGTTCCCTTTGAACGTGAGAATGAACAACTGACAACCATTTCATATGTTTTGACTCTTCACTATCAAGAGTCATTTCCAAAGGGCCAAGGCTTCTACGTGATTGTTTATTGTTTTTCCGATTCTATGGAAAATAAGTTGCCTTCCTTTCCTTCAAGGTAAAATATTAACACACCCAATAGGATGATGTGTAAAATATTCTTTCTAGCGATACTTGTGGCCATAAGACAATCCACCAATTCCCACCTCCCAATTAAATGTCCATAACACTTTCATAGAAGACCAAAAATGAACACCACTCGAGTCTTCAAGAGTCCATTGGTGACATTTCTTTCCAAACATAGGAATAAGACTCTAGTTAGACAAGACATGACAAGAAATCAAATCTCTCGTTCATGGGCTATACAAATATATTTAGGTATTGTGCCAATTCGCAAACATAAAGATATGCACTATGGTCCATCCCATCCTATCAAGCTTAATGAAGGTTAAAGCCCTCAAGAATGTTTGAGCAACATGTCCAATAGTCATAAAGAACATATACAAATTTATGTTCATTTGGCTTTGGCACTTCTCTTGGCATATTAATTGAGTCATGAAACAATTAAGTGGATGCAAAACTTAAGGGGCATTGCAAGTTTCCTCACCCCTCTTGCCAACCATTTTTCCAAAGAGTTCCAAAAGCTAGGTTGCTAGCAATGTTAGGCATAGAAGCCACGATAATGTTTAGCCCTCTTAAGGAGTAGTAGAACCTTACACTTTTGAATCTTTCTATTGGATTTTTAATGTAACAAATCAACATTCTCAATTGAGTTTCATTTGGAGGAGTTTTGATTACCACGTGTCAAATGATTACCATTAAATATACAATTACAAATCACACATTTTATATGTTTTGGCTCTTCATTATCAAGAATCATTTCCAAAGGACCAATGCTTCCCTATAATGTTTGGGAAGCTGATAAAATTGAATTTAATTTGTGAAAGGTTTGAAAATGAGGGATATTATATGTGTGTGTTGGGGCTTCAAAAATGAATAATTTTAGGTGGATTATAGTATTATAATGATTAAAATAATTATCTATATATAAAAATGGAAAAATAGATTTATTATTATTATTTTAAATAAATTTATCTATTAATAAAAATAAAATAAATAAAATATATTAAGTCTAGAAAATCTTGGATAGACAAACACGTGCTCTTAAAGCCCAACTTAATTGAAGTATATTAAATTTTTTATTAACAAAATTTTGTGAAATATACAGGGTTATACGACCTCATAGACCTTCTCTCAAGATTATAATTAAAGTAAATTTAGTTATTCTAAAAACCCAACCTGCATTTTCTCTCGACTTTTTCATTAATTGATGTAAAAATCAGTTAGTTAGTCTTTCTTTCTTTTCGGAAGAAACTGGCTTTGTGTGCTCCAAATTCTTACCCTTTCGAAACAATCCTAAAGTTATTCGAAATTGAAATAAAAGTTTTTTCTAATTTAATAATATTTTATAATATTACAAAACTCATATATTTTAAATAATTTTAAAAATATTAATTTTTTAATAAAATTAAAAACATAAATATTTAAAATATTAATATAAAATTGCATTTATATTTAATTTAAATTATTTCCATATTATTTAAATTTACATTTGATTTTAAGTTTGCACATTAAAAATCTATCATTTTAAAAATATTTATTTTTTAAAATATTTGATATAGTTATTATATAGAATTACATTTAATTTTAATTTGTATTAATTTTAAAAATTATAATTATTTAATTTTTCAATATTATTAACTTAATTTTTTTTATATTAAAATTCAGGAATGTTACCTAAATTTTTTATTTATAATATTTGCTTTATAAAATTGTTATTATTATTTTTAATATTTATGATTAAATTATATTTTATTTAAGTTTGAATGAAGATTTTTATGAGTGGGAATGAGGATTTTTTTTAATGGAAAATAATTAATTTTAACTTCATTTAAATAGGAATGAGGATATTTAAGAGCGGGAATGAGGATTCTTTTAAGTCGGACAATAATCAAATTTAACGAGGATACTTATGAGTCGAAATGAGGATTCTTTTAAGCCAGAAAATAATCAAATTTAACGAGGATACTTATGAGTCGGAATGAGGATTCTTTTAAGCAAGAAAATAATCAAATTTAACGAGGATACTTATGAGCGGGAATGAAGATTCTTTTGAGCGGGAATGATCATTCTTTTAAGATGAAAAATAATCAAATTTAACTTCATTTAACCTAGAATGAGGATTCTTATGAGGAATGAGGATTATTTTAAGCGAGGAAAAGAAAGAAAGAAATTATAAAAGGGCGCAACTTTGTTCTAGTAAAGGGATAGGAAGAGCTGTACAAGGAATGCAAGAAGAAGTATTGTGAGGATACTTATGAGGGGGAATGAGGATTCTTTTAAGCTGGAAAATAATCAAATTTAATGAAGATACTTATGAGTGGGAATGAAAATTCTTTTGAGCGGGAATGAGGATTCTTTTAAGCAGAAAAATAATCAAATTTAACTTCATTTAACCTAGAATGAGGATTTTTATGAGTGGGAATGAGGATTTTTTCAAGTGAGAAAAAGAAAGAAAGAATTTATAAAAGGGCACAACTTTGTTCTAGTAGAGGGATAGGAAGAGCCATATAAGGAATGCAAGAAGTATTGTGTGTGTATGGAATATTTGGGTAAAGATGCAACGATGTGGAATGTTTGGGTAAATATGTAGCAGTAGTGTATAGCTCTGATAAGAAGATGACAAGAAACTTTGGGTAGAAGATGACTTTAGCCGGAATGAGGCTTCTTTTAAATGGGTAAGAGAAGCAAGAAATTATAAAAGGCCCTTTGTTTTAGTAGAGGGATAAGGAGAGGGATACAAGGAACACAAGAAGAAACACTCCGTGTACGTGGAATATTTGGGTAAAGATGCAATGATGTGGAATGTTCGGGTAAAATGGAGCGACCATATAGAGTCCTGATAAGAAGATGACAGGGCTATGATTTCAGGTAAGTTCGTTCAAGTTATTGTTTTTTTGTTGAGTTGCATGATTTTTATAGATATCTTCTCTTCAAATTCTTTAAAAATCAATTTAAATAAAAATTTTGATTTTGTGTTTTATTAGTTGATTTCTATTTGTGATTATGTAAGTATATTTGATTTTTTTGTTGCTTTACACAATATGCACTTTTGATGGTTAAAATATGGTTTTATGCGTGATTTTTTTTCTTATAATAGAAAATGAATAGTAATAGTAATATCATAGCCCTAACCCTAATTTTATAGTTGATATATTTTTTAAGAACATAATTATTTGCATCATTGTAATTCCAAAATTCCTTTTCAGCACCGTAGACCCAAAATTATCTTTTCTATTGAAAAGAAAGAAAAATTCATAACCCTAACCTTACTTTTATAGTTGATATTTTTTTGAAGCAAATAATTATTCTCATCAATATAAATCCAAAATTCATTTCCATCCATATAAATCCAAAATTCCCTTTCCTAAGAAAAAAAACCAGACAAATATAAAAAAAAAATAACCCAAAATCCCCTTAAAAAACAAAAAGAATTAAAATTTTATAAAAAAAAAACATGTCCCCACCAAGAAAATCTCGCTCCCCCTTATCATGTGCTCTTTTTCACCCATAATGCTCGGAAGGAACAGTACAACACATTCGAAAGGAAAGTAGGCTATTTGATATCTAATAGCAGCATGTAATGGTTAGGAAAAGAGTCCATGAATCCACCGTAGAATGAGCCAGTGGATCCACTTTTTGCAGCCCTAGAAAAAGCATCAAACCCTACTACTTTCTTTGAAATCTAAATACCTTTATAAACTTCAGAAGGTTTCTTTTTAAAAGAAGTGACTTGCAGTAACTTTCAGGCATAATATCTTACTTCAGGTCAGAAACTAATAAATAGTTAGAAGGTAAAACCATATAGTATGTAGTTGTAAGGACATCTATGCTAAGTTACTGAAATGGGAAAAGGAAATCAGAGGCAAATAGGAACATAACTATAAATTGGTTACAGGACTCATCTTAACAGAAAAATGGAAATATATTATAAATATAAATATACAATTATATTTAAAAGATATTCATATTTTTACCACATTTTTTGTTCGTGTTCTTACAGTTTGAATCACATTCTGTTCACAACTCATCGCTTGCAGATTCAGTCAGTTGTTTTAGAATTTCTGTTCATATCACTACCCACAGAACACCATTACCCGCTACCCCAGAATTTATTCGTGAGCTCTCAGAACGCTGTGGTGGATTATGCGCTGCATACCCCAACAAAATCTTTAACGCCTGTGAGGATCGAAGACAAGAGAGAAGTTAATAAAAGGCACTGTTAAGTTCTTTAATTCGATTGAATACCATGTTCACTGGACTAGCCAAGCGCAAGGATTGAGATATCATGATGCTATAAGTTTCAAAGCCAGTCCCATAATGTCACTCGCTACTATTATCTTCCTTTTTTTGGTTCATTTGGGTATCTGTTATGTGTTGGAGTTACTGTAAAGTAATGCCATGTATCATGGTTTTCTCCTTTCTCGTTCATAAGATACTGCAAGTTCTATGCAATTCTTGGGGTTTCATAACATTTTTTTTACATGATATCATATAAAGTTGGTTGTGCGTTGGCTAACTATGGAAAGTGTCTGTCAATGGGCAGTATGATGGAAGACTTTAAAGTGAAGAACGTAAAGGATTCAAACAAGAAATTCTATGTGGAGTTCAAGGGACCTCCAGAAAGTAAGTTAGACTTCCATTGTTTTTCTTTCTTTAAGAAAGAAAAAATTGCATTGCTCAAGTTTTCAAGTTTTCCCTATTGTTGAATCCTTTGAATCCTCAAGTCTCCAACTGAACTTTGGTTGAATCCTTTGAATCCTCAAGTCTCCAACTGAACTTGTGGCTTTGTAAGGTTTAGCTAATTGGTTAAATTTTAACATATTTCAAGATTGCCTTATGAGACGCTGTTTTGCAAATTTGAAGGATTCTTTGATTGACCCAATGTCGGTATTGGAATAGCAATATTAGATATGATGATGGGTTTTTACCAGCTGTGTTATTAGTTTATTGTCTGTGTATCAAACGGTGTTGTGACATTAGCTCCTCTGTTGCAACTTTAGGGCGGGGTTTAATTTTGTAATGAGTAGATTGGTGGGATGTTACGCAGAATTCACTGTTTGTCATGATCTAATTAGGTCTTTACCAAGATGGAGTGTGGACGGTTTATGTGGAATTATCAACTGATTATCCATTCAGACCACCAATTATTCGTTTTATGGATAAGATCTACCATCCCAACATTGCTGAGTTGTAAGTACCCATTTCAAACTAGCAAAATGTTTTAGTATTTTGCGAGACTCAAGACTGTGTTGAAATTGTAATTTCAAGTGCAGTGATAGTTGAACAGTGGCAGCGTACAGTTTTTGCAAAACCCGCAGTACTCCCATTGCACGGCTTTTCACCGAGCGGTGGTTTTCAGAAAGGGCTAACGAGCCTGCTATCGGGCATTAAATGCCCGCTTAGCTGCAAGCTCGATAGCCATTTAAAACAGACGTGCGCCTTGCTTTTCGAACACTCCATCCCCACCGAAAGCTATATGGCTATTGAGCTTGCAGCTAAGCCGGCATTTAATGCCCGATAGCAGGCTCGTTAGCCCTTGCCGTGGTTTTCTTCTAAACGGCAGCAATACAGTATGCCACAACTGTTTCAAAACTACCATTTCCCGGAGCATAAAGATCAGTCAGAAAAGTCCACGTGATATTGATTGCAACCGTCCGATTGAAACTAAAGTTGATGCGTACAGGTCTGCACCATGACGTGACGTGAAGTGAAATTCTCCATTGACAGCCTTCTTTTGTCAGTACGGTAATTAATGAAATTTTTTACTCCGGTTGTTGAAAGTAGATGAAGAATTTATGTCATGTTTTTGTGTTAGTTGCATATGTGAAATGCAATATACGCAGCAGTGCTTATTGTAATTGTTTTTTTTGTTGAGAAAACAAACAGGGTATGTGCAGAGCAACAGAGTGCAGGGTATGTGCAGAGCAGCAGAGTGCGAATGTATTTGTTGTTCATTGATATGCATATGGACTGTGCAGCAGTGCGATGAAAAATTATTGCCCTGCCTTGATTCGTAAAAACATGAAATGTAACACATGCAGCAGCATGTATGTTTGGTTGTTCGTTGAGTGAAAACAAGAGGGTAGACGCAGCAAATGCCAAGGATGAAATTTTTTATGCACAGCAATGCAGAGTTAGTATTGTTCGTGGAATATGAAATGAAATACACACAGCAGTGTGAAAGTAAGTTTTGCTTGTTGGTAAGAAAAGAAAGGGAATGCGCAGTAGCGCAAATGTAAATTTCTCTTGGTAATGCACAGTAGTGCAGAGATAATGTTTCTTTGTTGAGAGAGGAAAATGTAATGAGACATGCAGTAGCATGTCATTTGTTTTGTTTTTGTTGACCATGTAATGTAGTGCAGCACAACGCGAATATAATGCTTTTTGTTGAGAATATGAAAGAGGGAAAATACACAGCAGTGTGTAAATGAATTTTGTTTTACACAGCAGTGTAAATTCTTCAAAAGAGACAGAGGTTTTGGATTTGTATTGCACAGCAGTGCAAAGTAAAAAAAAAAAGGCTTTTACACACAGTAGTGTTTTTATTTTCAGCAGAGACAGAGTAATCTTTTTTGGAACTGCCTTTGAAGCAGGCATGTTGTAATCCTTTTGTTAGAGGGAGATGCTTTTGTAACAGCAGTTGTGAAATCCCTCAGTGTGAGGAAGATGATTTATGTAACAGTTGGTTTCCTGTTAATAAATAGAAGTTTTTTTTTGTGTTGCTGAAACTCTATCCTCAACAAAACAATTTTTAGCTTCCCCGTGTTAAGATCCTGTGTATTAAAAACAGAGCATCAGTCTCTATTTTGTTCAGTTAATTTTGTTTTGAAATTTAGCAGAAAATTCCCAACATTGGTATTAGAGCTTGTCCAGGCTCTTTGAAGGTGTCAAAGAAGCTGAAGGAAGGACTTCTTGCTGCAGCAGCTTCTCCAGCAGAGTGAAGACTCAGTCAATAAAGACTCAAAGGTATTTCTCAAGCCAGTTATTTAAATACTTGACTGTATTTTGAAGCATAGTTAAGAATGGCAAGGTCAAGGGAGAAAGTCTCCAATCCTCCTAAGGATGTGTCTCCCTCTACTACTAAAATAGAAGACAATCAATTTGAAAGAATTCTATTTGAGGCTCCAAGACTCAATGTGAACTTTAATATATGGGAAGCAAAAATGAGGACTTTCTTACAGTCTCAAGGGATTGAAATTTGGGAAGCAGTGATTGATGATAGCAGGATGGATAGAGAACCCAAGGAGTACAATGCAAAAGCAACAAAGACAATCTTGAATGGGCTACCTGATTCTGTAAAGAAGAATTTAGGAAAATATTCATCAGCAAAGGATATATGGGACAAACTTCATGACCTTCACTCAAAAGGAGCACTGACCATGACCATCAATCAAAAGGGAGATCCTGAACCCATCATAAAAGCTAAAAATGAGAAAGATGACATCAAGGATGAAGCAGACCTAGAAGATGAAAAGAATGAAAAGGAATTTGTAGAAGAACTCCTTACTCAACTTATGACTGCCATGGAAGAGATTAAAAATTTTAAAAAGGAACATAAGGCACTTAAGAAGATAGCTCCAGTTGGTAACCAAGATCAAACAAGGAAGAAAGTTGACCTCATTAAGCTTCAAGTACAAGAAAGGGATGAAGAGCTTTCCAAACTTAAGAAGGAATTTCATCAAAGCAAAAGGAAGCATCATGAAGAGGTCATGTTCATGACAAATCAATTGAATAAAGCAAAAAAGCAGGAAAATACCTTGTCAAGTCAACTTGAACAAAAGCACAAGAGCGTGAACAAACTTGAAGAAGAGATTGGTCAGTATAAGGTAGAGGTATCCTCCCTTAAGTTTCAATTACAAGAAGCCAGGAAGTAGGCACAAGAAGCTGAGAAGAAAATGGAGAGCAGTTAAGCAAAGAATGAAGAAATCTTCAAATGAAGTCAGATATCATCTCCCTTAAAATAGGAGCAGCTGAAGCTACTCGTAGCAAGGAAGAAACTGAGGAACAACTTGCAAAGAATAATAATGAGTGTGAAAGATTGGAAGAAGAGATTGTCCTCTTCAGAAAAAGGGTTGAAGGGATGAAAAAAATCTTGAAGAGCTCTCAAGCCTTGGATGACATGGTCAGCTATCACAGATGTCCATTTGATAAATCAGGACTCAGGTATGAAAGTGAACCTTCAAACAAGAATGAAAATGCTTTAAGCAAAAGAGATGTGAAAAAGCCAGAAAGAAATTGTGATGCTCCTAGTTCCAGCAAAGGCAAGGAGAAATATCAAGGCTACAATAGAAGAAATCCTATTCTAAGAAGAAATCTTGCTCCAAGTAAAAAACCAGCTCCAAAAAGAAATATAGATGATGTCAAAGACGCAAGAGGCAATGGTTATCATCAAAGGATCTCAAGGAAGAAAGGCTTCAGAAGTACATCAAGGAAACCTCCATCTCCCAGGTACCAAAGTTTATTTTTTGGCTATTGTTATTCTTGTTCAAACTTTGGTCATATGGCAAAAGACTGTAAAGCATCTCATAGAGATTGATGTTATAGTCTCCGACAACCTCTAAAAAACAATTTTACAGGAAGAAATCATGAAATCTTATTCATGAACAATGTAGAATGCTTCAAGTGTCATAACATTGGTCATATGGCATGTGATTGTAACTTAACATGAGCTCTTACACAAGCTAGACCCATGCAAAAGAAGAAATTTACACAAGTATGGAGAAGGAAGGAAATACAGTCCGAAAATCCCTTGAGCTCTCCAGCCAATCTAAGCTTTTTTTTTAGAAGACTCTACCAAAAGGAGACGATGCATACAGTGAGGGGGGGCCTATAATTCTTGATCATTATCGCTGAAGTTATTAGTGAATGGGTTCTTATGAAATCCTTGGTGAACTATATTAACAGTCAATCTTTGATGAAGATCTTCTTATAGGGGAGAGATATGGAATTAAATCTACCATAAGAGCAGAGAAAAAAAGGTTGCAGGATAGCTTGGAGATGCAAAGATTGGAAATCTTGCCTAAGGTAGAGAGAAAAAGGATATTACATGATTGGAGTGCCTGAGCACAGCAGTGAGAGTGATGAAAGGAAAGATGATACGAATAGGTAGAAAAGTTTTGAATTTTTTGATGAAATGTCTGGGTATGACTGATAACCCAGCAGTTGAAATTAAAGCGGAGTGTTGAAATTGTAATTTCAACTGCAGCGACAGTTGAATAGCGACAGCATACAGTTTTTGCAAAACCGGCACTACTCCCATCGCACCGCTTTTCACCGAGCTGTGGTTTTCTTCCAAACGGCAGCGATATAGTACGCCAGCTGACACGTGGCCACAACAACTGTTTCAAAACCACCATTTCCCAGAGCATAAAGATCAGTCAGAAAAGTCCGCGCGATATTGATTGCAACCGTCCAATTGAATTCAGTGATGTCCACCGTCCGATTGAAACTAAAGTTGTTGTGTACAGGCCTGCACCATGACGTGACGTGAAGTGAAATTCTCCATTGACGCCCATCCTTTATCAGTATAGTAATTAATGAAATTTTTACTCTGGTTGTTGAAAGTAGATGAAGAGTTTATGTCATGTTTTTGTGTTAGTTGCATATGTGAAATGCAATATACGCAATAGTGCGTATTGTAATTGTTTTTTTTTGTTGAGAAAACAAACACGGTATGCGTAGAGCAACAGAGTGCGAATGTATTTGTTGTTCATTGATATCCATATGGACTGCGCAGCAGTGTGATGAAAAAGTATTGCCCTGTCTTGATTTGTAAAAACATGAAATGTAACACATGCAGTAGCATGTATGTTTGGTTGTTCATTGAGTGAAAACAAGAGGGTAGACCTAGCGCCAAGGATGAAATGTTTTATGCACAGCACTGTAGAGTTAGTATTGTTCGTGGAATATGAAATGAAATACACACAGCAGTGTGAAAGTAAGTTTTTCTCGTTGGTAAGAAAAGAAAGGGAATGCACAGTAGCGCCAATGTAAATTTCTCTTGGTAATGCACAACAGTGCAGAGATAATGTTTCTTTGTTGAGAGATGAAAATGTAATGAGACACGCAGTAGCGTGAAGGTAATGTCATTTGTTTTGTTTTTGTTGACCATGTAATGTTTCTTTGTTGAGAGATG
Organism: Pinus taeda; assembly: GCA_000404065.3. Classification (NCBI taxonomy): domain Eukaryota; kingdom Viridiplantae; phylum Streptophyta; class Pinopsida; order Pinales; family Pinaceae; genus Pinus; species Pinus taeda. The sequence continues at coordinate 15,480 of APFE030753619.1, forward strand.
AAAATGTAATGAGACACGCAACAGCGTGAAGGTAATGTCATTTGTTTTGTTTTTGTTGACCATGTAATGTAGCGCAGCAGAGCGCGAATATAATGCTTTTTGTTGAGAATATGAAAGAGGGCAAATATGCAACAGCGTGTAAATGAATTTTGTTTTACACAGCAATGTAAATTCTTCAGAGGAGACAGAGGTTTTGGTTTTGTATTGCGCAGCAGTGTAAAGTAAAAAAAAAAAGGTTTTTACACACATCAGTGTTTTTATTTTGAGCAGAGACACAGTAATCTTTTTTGGAACTGCCTCTGAAGTAGTGATGTTGTAATCCTTCTGTTAGAGGGAGATGCTTTTGTAACAGTGATTGTGAAATCCATAAGTGTGAGGAAGATGATTTATGTAACAATTGGTTTCCTGTTAATGAATAGAAGTTTTTTTTTTGTGTTGCTGAAACTTTGTCCCCAGCCAAACAATTTTTAGCTTCCATGTACTAAGATCCTGTGTATTAAAAACAGAGCATCAGTCTCTGTTCTGTTCAGTTAATTTTGTTTTGGAATTTAGCAGAAAATTCCCAACAAACTGGTGGTGCAGGGTCACCCTAATTCTTCCATTTGATAATTGATGTATCATTTCAAACATGATAATTCGCCATTTTTCTAACTAGGTTCAATTTTTTTGGCACTTCAAATTTGGCCAAGTTTGGTCGACGTTCTTGAAAAGGAATGGTGTCCAATATATAGTAAGGAAGAAATAATCAGACTAACCACAACTTTTCTTGATTATTTGTTCGAGGACTGAGTTTGTTTTTGTGATTCCCAAGAAACGAGCGAATTTATTATGCTCAATTTATTGCTTCAGTATTGCATTTGCAGATCTCTTGAATATATTTGAAATGTTTCTTCCTCAACTTTTATTATATCCGAATGCAGAGAAACCTTTAAATTTCGGTGCTGGTGCCTTAATGAAGGGTGACAAGAATGCTTATGAGGAGAAGGTGAAAGGTAAAAGGTAAATTCATGGATGCTTGTCCCACTTTGCACTGCAAATCTATTCCAAGATGTTTTCTCATTCACTTCACATATTTATACACTTTATCTGAATTACTTGTCCACAGTATCTAAGTATTTCTTCAGTGCTTACAGTGTACACAGACAGCTAGTTTATCATTCCCGTAAATTGAAAGATTCAGATGAGGAGAACATATAATTTTTATTAGTTGCACTAGTGCAATAAATCAATACGCTCTGCTAGTGAATTACAAGATTGACAGATTTCAAGATTTCTTGAATTACAAGAATTAGGTTTTTTTTTATAGTTCTGAACCTATCTTTATCATTCATTTCTTTTTGGCTGCGTGTTCTAGAATACTGTCTTCTATACGCGCAGTCAGGAAGCTTTGCCTGGAAACAGGAGGAGGAAGGCAGCACACAGGAAGGGGAAAGCAGCGAAGGCACTAGTGACAATGTATCTGCCTCTGTTGATGAGGGAACGGCCGGCTCTGCAGACCCATGATATTCTGGCAGATCCAGCTGTCATGGAAGTTCAAATTGCGCTCACCCACAATGTACTTTTGGAGAACGAAAGAAATTCTTTGCAATGATTAAACTTCTACTAATTTTGGA
>APFE030753632.1:2099-12106 GCA_000404065.3 Pinus taeda
TGGTATAGGCTCGAAACGTCGACAAAAACAATGAAGAACACTGTGGATTTTCCGAATTCAATTTCTCAAAAACCACTCCACAGAAACCTACAAACTAAGATCTTAAGGATATATTTAAAAGACTTAGCAATTGAAAAAATTCTAGTTCTTCCTTAATATTTGAAGTCATCAATCTTGGCTCAAAGCAAAAACATCAAAACGTTAATCTAGGTCTCAAACTTCCACTAGATGAAAGACTAGGTTTTATTCAACTTCTCAGAAGATATAATGATGTCTTCGCCTGAAATTATGATGATATAAAGACTTATGATACCTCAATCATCCAACATACCACACCACTATTACTCAATGAAAATCTTGTCTAATAGAAATTGAGAAAAATCCATCCCAATCTTGAGCCTCAAATTAAAGCTAAATTAAACAAAATGTTGAAAGCCAATATTATTTTTCCAATTAGGCATTCAAAGTGGGTATATAATATGGTTCCAATTCAGAAAAATAATGGATATACTAGAATCTACATCAATTTCAGAAACCTTAACAAATATTCTTAAAAGGATAAATTCCCATTGCATCCCATGGAACAAATCTTATAATATGTTGTTGGATCAAAATGTTGGAAAATCAAGGCACTTGTAGATTAATATTGTTTTTCCTTACTTGATAATTACTTGTGATATTTGTTGGAATTTTGTTATTATGTTTTCCTTCTTCATCAAGAAATTATCAAAAACATGAAGATCACTAAACACAGAGAACACAAGATATAGGCTCGATGCCAGGGCAATGACCCACAACTGGGGAAAACCCAAACACTATTATTCTTATAGAATTAGATCAAAATGAGCCTCCAATACCCAAAGAACAAATCCAAAACTTCCTTCAAATTACATAGAAAACCCCAATTTGTTCGAATGTGTGGATAAAAAATATATATTTTCAAGCCTTCTTCCTCGCTTTGACTTTTGCTTCTTCTTCTTGACTTTTTCACTCTTCTTTGTTCTTGTCCTATTGCAAATTTAACGTGTGTAATGTGTGTCTCAATAAGTCAAAGTCTCTAGCTATATATACATCCTTCAAGAGGTTGAATAGCCTCAAAATGTGTTGACTTCCTTTGGCATGGATGACTTGGTCTTGTTAGCCTAAATTGACATTATATACTAAAAATTAATATTTCTTTCTTGATACAAATTTCCCAAAAGGGCCTTTTACATATGAAATTAATTCTTGACTCGTGACAAACCCTAGGAGAATGAAATGCATGCTTGAACTAGAGGACTATTAAATGGAGCATAAAACCCATGCTTAAATATATAAAAATAATCTTCTTTTACATACAAATACAAATTAATACAATATTAAAGGCTGAAGCTAGTTACGTTTCCAACACTCCCTATTACCTAGGTAGGTATTCATAATGACTCAATTGGTCTATCTCAAGTTGAAATGTTCTCATAAGAAAGGATCCAAATTGATAAGCATCAATGATAATCATAGTTACATTTCCACATTACCAAGGCCTTGACAGGTACACTCTATCTCTCACAAGATCATAGCACAATAATGAGAGGAATTCCATGGAACACCACACTGCCTCACTAAGGTACATATTCCACCTAGGATACCCAGAGTATATCTTTCATCAGACCATTTTCCTCAAGGAAATTATTGTCCATTCGACTATTCTTATCCAAGTCCATATACTTGACATAATATCTCCATCCTAATCCATCACAGTACATGACTGAAGAATGTTTGTCTAAGATGCTTATCCAATCCACCATTCTCCTTATCCATGTCTATGTACTTGACTTAGGATATCAGTCGTAAATACATCACAGTACCCGAAACAAGGAGAACCATGCTAATTCAAACCATCATTCTCCCTATCTATGTTACATGCACTAGACTTATGACAATTAGTCTTAGTGTAGTACATGGCATAGGGATAACCAATGTCCAACCTTACTCCCTCTCAACTTGAGAGGAGAAATCCATGGTCACTCCCTCTCAAAAAGGGAGAATTCATCAACAAGCCTTAGCTTGTGTCAGAAGTACTCATACTTCCCTTACATCAACTACCTGCAATTGTTGTAGCTTCCTCAACCAACCCTCTTACCACTGGGTTTGCTTATCTTGCAACTTCCTAAACTTGGGCTCCAACTTTCACTCCTAATAGTCTAGTGTACTTGAGGTCTTCACTAAATGCATCCAAAACTATGTCCAACACTACTTCTTGCACTAATTCTTGCCTTGAAGAGAATCCATCACACAGTTCTGATCAACACAATACTAGGTCATCCAATCCATTGTTTATTCAACTTGGATAGAAACACAACTCTATAGTCTATAATAATTCTTCCCTCTAGCTTCTATTTTCGTCTTTCCAAAATAGCCAACTCTTAGGGTCTTCAAATAAATCTTCTAGTCAATTTTTCCTCTAGGATAATTTTCCTTAGGGTTTATGTATAGAACCCTTAAATTGATAGTCCTTAGGGAACCAATCAAACTTCCTTCCAATATCTCCAAGATTTATATCATAATGTCATCCAAACACAACCCCCTTGATAGTGAATGTCTACTACTTTATTGTCCTTACAAATATGTTGATTCTTGTACTCATTGTACATAGAGATTCTTCAAATCTACCCTATAAACATCCATCAAACTTTAAAAGACTACTACTTAGGGTTTCTTCAAAAGTCATTCAATGTACAACCCACTTGTTGTAACAAATTTTCCACTTGTCCACAATAATTAGGCCTTACTAATCATCCATTTATGGTCCTTCAATTATTATATATAGATTGCTTCTTTATCTTTCCAAAATAAGATCTTTCTTCCTTCACTATGCAATCCCTACCTTGATGCCCATCTATATGCACCATAGTACATTCTCTAAGGTTTAATATGGCCCACTTGAAGATTAGGATTCCCTTAAAATAGTGTGGTAATACCTTTCTTCATTTAGGGTCTTTGCCTCCCATTCTTTGTATTGTTCACAAAGTTTAGAATTTTGTTTTAAGGGAAACACATCATTTGAAGCAACCCTAAACAAGGGTGCAATAGAGACATCTTCTTGCTCCCTTTCTAACAACCTTAAGATTCTCAAGAAAAACTACCCTAAACTAGGAAAACACATCCTTTAGAAAAAAATCAGATTAAAGACATCAATACATACCTTTTTCTCAAATCTAAGCTAGTGTATACTATTGTAGGGTTTGTGGCCTCATTAGGATTTCTAACATTCTTGTTATCTATTCATTTTTGTTACCAAAAACCTCTATCTAATTGTAGCCTTCCTCACTTACCAAAGTTCTCCCACATGTTTCCTTCTAGGTCTTTTAAGGCTCCTATTTTAGACCATTCAGTCCTTCCAAACTTGCTACTACAGGACCCTCGACCCTTCTGCAATATGCATAGGGAATGCAGCCTAATTTACAGACAAATATGCCACCAAAAACTCACACACAAGACTTAGAAAATGCTTCCAAATGCATGACCTACTCCTCTCCTTCATTATGCCGAAATGGTCATAAGAAGTAGCCCTAAGCTCATTTCCTTCTCCTCTTAGTTGAGATTCAAGGTTTGTGTCCTAATCAAATGATATATTCCTTATGAAATATTTCATTTGGATGTATCAAATTATGGTCCCCTTAGCAGACCATTTTGACCTTCAAGCTTTGTTTTCACATGAACTACATCTCATCCTTAGAAATAATTTGTATATCACTGAAGGTGACCCACATGCTCTTGCTGAGATAAATAAATTTGGATCTCATTATAATTAGAGTAGCATCGTATCATATGCATTGTTTTTTGAAGAGAAAACACATATTATCATTGTAGCTTAGCATTAGGTCTTAGGAGAATGTTTGTATTGACCTCAACGAACCACAAAAATGAATATAGAGTGAATCATAAGAGTATAGTGTGGATAAGTGAACCACTATAGTCTTAGATGCAGACCATAGGTACCGAGATGATCTTTGAATTTCATATAGTGTGAACCATACATCATTTCCCTTGTAACTCCATGTTTGTTACCATGAAATTTGGAATATTTCATCACAGAACCTTTTGGATTTGACTTCATACTGAACTATTTATCATGGTAAACTTTGGATCATAGAACCTTGCATCAAAGAAAGAGTTTAATGTATCATTTTGAGGATAACATGTATCACTATTTTAGGCTTGAATCATAATCATATCTTGGTATTTTCATTGGATCATAAATTCAATTCAGACGAGAATTCACATAGTAGTCATCAAATAAACACTTCCATGATACTTGGATTCTTGGATAAAGATATCATATTATATTTCGGATAATCTTGACTTCATTTATGAGGGAAATCAGATTAGTTTTTATGCCTAGAATTAGATACTTTTATGTCAACTCACAGTCATACTTGCATCAAATTTCAGATCCTTCTTATAGTATACTTGCTTATAATGCCAACAACTAGTGATATTCAACCTCCTTCTACCAACCTTAGCTCTAATACCATGTTGTAAAATAAATGAATTTGTAAATTAATATTGATTTTTATTACTTGATAATTACACGCGATATTTTTTGGAATTTTATTATTATGTTTTACTTCTTCATCAAGAAATGATAAAAAACATGAAGATCACAAAACATGAATATCACAAAACACAAAGAACATAGGATATAGGGTCCATGCCAAGGCAAAACCCCATCACTGAGAAAAACCCAAACAATCCTGTTCTTATAGAATCAAATCAAAATGATACCTCTAAGACCCAAAGAACAAATTTAAAACTTCCTTCAACATACAAAGAAAACCCTAATATGCTCACACATATGGATATAAAAAATATATTTTCAAGCCTTCTTCCTCTCTTTGACTTTTCCTTATTTTTCTTGACTTTTTCAATCTTCTTTCTTCTTGTCCTATTGCAGATTGAACTTGTGTAATGTGTGTCTCAATAGGTTGAAGTATTTGGCTATATATACACTTATTTGAAGTCTCAAACTAGGCCAAATTCCTTTGGCAGGGCTGACTTGGTCTTGGGAGTCCAAATTGACATTATAGACTAAAAAATAATATTTCTTTCTTGATACAAATCACCCAAAAAGGTATTTTACACATGAAAATAAATATTTTAACTCGTTACAAACCCTAGGAGCATGAAATACATGCTTGACCTAGAAGACCATTAAATGGAGCATGAAACCCATGCTTAAATAAAATTATTTTTCTTCTTTTACATAAAAATACAAATTGATAGAAGAATGAAGACCGAACCTAGTTATTTTTCCAACATAGAATTGATGCTTTTCTTGATGTTTTTCTAGGATACAATCAAATCCTCATTCATCCCAGTGATATGTTAAAAATAACTTTTAGGACTAAATGGGAAACTTACGCTTACCAAATATGTTATTTGGTCTTATCAATGTTGGGGAAAAATTTCAGATAGCGATGGTTATTTCTTTCAAAGGATTGATAAATAAAACTATTGTTTTTTACCTTGATGATATCACTATATTTTCTAAATGACAAAAAGATCATATCCATGATTTGAAACAATTTTTTGAACATTGTAGGAAATGTGGTATTTCTTTGAATCCTAAGAAGTTATTTTTTGCTTTATCATAAGGAAAACTTTTAGGATTTGTTTTTCCAAAGATGGGATAATAATAGATCCTGATAGAGTTAAATCCATATCAGAAATTACACTTGCACATAATAAGATATCAATGCAGTGATTCTTAGGAAAAATTGATTTTATAAAGCATTTTATCCCTCACTTTGCACAAGTAGTATTGCCTCTGAAAAATATGATTAACAAGAATGAAACTTTCAAATGGAGTTGTTGAAATATGGAAACAAGAATATTCCAATTTAATTTGTCCTTGAATTAAATTGTGAATTAAAATTGAATTTAGTCTTAGCAGCTACTTGAAAATAATTAATTAATTTATTTTAAATTAATTAATTGGAGAAATTCAAGTTAGAAGTCTTTCTGAAGTCATGCAAGAGTTATCCCTTAAATTAAGGAGATAAGATTGAGTTATATTTGAGTTGTAATTAGTTAACTCAGTTTACTAAGTTAAGTCCTGTTAAATTAGTTCCAAACTGTTTGAGGAACTAATAGTGAGTTAACAGTCAGTTGATGCATTAATATACTCAACTAGTGCTACTCCAGTTAACTGAAGATTCCCTCATCAGAAACTCATGCATGTCTATTCTAAGAAAGACCCAGTTGAGATTAATGTTCAAGGACAATGTACTATCAGTTGCATGTGTTTTCTCATGGAGAAAAATCATGTATGCAGTCAAGGATTCATCCTTGACAATTGCGCAGTTTTGAAGGTTTGGTTTTCCACTTGGTAATAGGCAAATCATCCACAAGGAACAATGCAAGGAAATAGGAGCTTGGAGGGAAGAGAGGAAGGCTGGTGAGAAGCCAAGATTGCCTATGAGCATCTGTGAGGATTGTACTAAGAGCTAGCTAGCTGTGAGAGCTAAGGCTTTGTATCATTCCTATGTATTTCCACAATGTATGATAATACAATAGTGTGGGGTTTTTATCTGAGACTTTCCCCAAAGTATTTTCATGTATATTGTGCCATTCAATCTTCTTCTTCTGGTTATATTGTTCAGCTCAATATTTAAGCTTCCGCAAATTGATAGTAGAAGTAGGTTATAATATTCTTCTTTGATTTATATTGCATTATCGGGTTAACCTATCACAGATTTTCTACATCGTATCAGAGCTGTGAACAGTATACTGAGAAGAGAATTCAAAGTTTGAAGTTCTGGGTTTCAGGTGCAAATCAAATTCATATCATACTTCAAGGTTGGCCAATTGTGCTCTATGGCTTGAGACTCGGGTATGCCTTGGAAGGTAGCTCGAATTACATAGCATGGAAAGATAGAATGGAGGTTGTATTAGAAGACAATGGCTTGAAGGAATTTATTGATCAAGAAATCCCAAAGTCAACTTCAACTAATGCACAAGAGTTGGCTGAGTGGAAGGAGTGTGTGGCAAAGGTGAGACAGATCATCCTTGAGGGAGTTTGAGACCATATTGTCTCGAGTCTCCATGGGAAGGATACTCCATTTTCAATGTGGAAGACATTGAAAGATCTCTACCAGAATAGTAGCGACCTGAGGAAATCGACACTCAATGATAAGCTTCAAAGATTAAAAATGGAGAAGGGTGATCTATTTCCACATATCAGAACAAGCTCACCACCTACAGAGATGAGCTTATTAGTGTGGGAATAACTACTGTCGATGATGATATGGTAAGCCTCACTCTCCTTGGCCTTCCAAAGAGTTGGAATAGCTACCAGAACTCTGTGAATGGAAGGTAGAAACTGTCGGGTTGGGAACAACTGTAGTCGGATATTATGCAAGAGGATATCAGGAGGAGCACACGAGATGGTTCTTCATCCAAGAATGATGATGAAGAAAATATGGCCTTAGCAAGTAAGGAAAGGAAAGGGAAGGGGAAGGCTTCCCATTTCAAACCAAATTCTTCTCATGGAGGGAAGAAGGGTGACATGTCTAAAGTAATATTCTTTAATTGTCACAAGATGGGGCATTATGTGACTAATTTCCCATCGAAGAAGTCCAAGAAAGGATCCTCGGAAGGATTGGAAGGTGAGGCATTAGCCTCTCAGTTCGAAATGGACTTTACCCTCATCGCATACATGGTGTCATTGATGATGGGTTGTGTCTGGTATCTTGACAGTGGAGCCTCATTCCACATGACTGGTGATAAAAATTTATTCAGTGCCTTGGAGGAGAAAGACCTCAAGATGCGCATAGAGATGGGTGACGATGAAAGGTATAGTGTTTCAGGAGTGGGCATGGTTGGCTTTTAGAGGGAGCATGGAGCTCCTCTCACCTTGATAGATCTGATGTATGTGCCTGGACTAAATAAGAACTTGGTATCGGTCGTGATGTTGGAGGATAAAGGCTATGATGTTGTCTTCAGTAAAGGAAAGGAGTTCCTGAGACACATAGCCACGGGTCAGACCAAGAGGATATGGATTCGGGTGAAGAATCTATATAAACTAGAGGTAGATGATTATGCAACATGGAGTACGATATCAGAGTTGGTACAAAGCCAAGACATTGGCGAGTTGTGTCACAGATGGTTGGGCCATTTGCACCATGGGGCTTTGAAGATAATGCAACAGATATCTACAAGACTTCCCAAAGGTAAACCTGAGCAAGTTGACACATGAAAAGGTTGTACATTGGGAAAGTACACCAAGTCTTCCTTTCATGATCGAGACAATCAAGCAGAGGATATATTAGAGCGAGTTCATACTGATTGTGTGGACCATTCTCGATGGCATCCACAGTGAAGCAAAGGTATTATGTGATTTTCATTGATGACTATTCTCGTAAATGTTGGATTTATTTCATGTAGAAGGACCAAACTTTCACAAAGTTTTGTGAGTTAAAATCTTTGGTCGAGAAAGAGTCAGGGAAGAATATCAAGGCCTTGAGAAGTGACAATGGTGGAGAATATGTCTCTCAAGAGTTTAAGGACTTCTGTGTAGCGGAAGGAATTAAATGAGAGTTAACGACACCTCATAACCCACAAAAGAATGGGGTGGCTGAGAGGAAGAACATAACTATTGTAGGGGCAGAATGAGAAATGCTGCGTGACCAAGGCCTACCACTTCACTTGTGGGCTAAGGCATGCAACACAGTGGTCTATTTGCAAAATAGAAGCTCGCATAGCAGACTTGGAATGAAGACACCAGAGGAAGCTTTCTCCAATAAGAGACTAGATGTGGGTCACTTCAGGATCTTTGGCTCATCAGTGTATTTCCATTTGACAAAGGATGCACGGAAGAAGCTTGAGCTGACAACAAAGTTGAGGATATTTGTGGGGTACACTGATACACCTCACAACTATCGGGTGTACTTTTCTACCAGTTGGAGGACAGTGGTTCGCAGAGATCTCAAGTTTGATGAATAGAAGGCCATGCGAGTTTCCCCTGAAAGGGAGCTCCAAATACAAGCTGTGGAGGAACTGTTGGCTCCTAAGGAGGAGGAGCCTCAGACTGATGCAGAGTAGCCGCATGCAGAGGTTCCAGGAGTGGAGACATCCACTCAGGTAGAGTCTTCCAGAGATGGACAAAAGCACACAAGAGAAGCTGACAGATTGTTGGAGGATGCGAGAGAGAATGTGGGAGCACCATCTTCTCAGCGTAGATAGAGGAGGTCACCTGAGAGGTACACTGGATACATGGCACTTACTAGGGAATGTGTTGAGACCGAGCCATCTTCCTTTGAGGAAGTAGTGCAACAGCCAATTTGGGTTGATGCTATGGTGGAGGAGTATGACTCCATAGTTCATAACAGTGTTTGGGACGTGGTTCCGAGACCGGAGAACAAGTCATTTGTGAGTTCCCGTTGGCTTTACAAAGTAAAGCAAGTTGTTGATGGTAGTGTGGAGAAGCGTAAGGCAAGATTTGTTGCCTATGGCTTTTCATAGGTCGAGGAGGATCATGTTGCTACAGTATATATTTTGACAAAGGAGCAAGATGCTGACATTTTAACAAAGGCATTGTCAAAGTGTAAATTTGAGTTCCATAGAGACAAGATCGAGGTGGCAGATAATCCCTTTCTTGTTGAGAGGGAGTGTTGAAATATGGAAACAAGAATATTCCAATTTAATTTGTCTTGAATTAAATTGCGAATTAAAATTGAATTTAGTCTTAAAATATACTTGAAAATAATTAATTAATTTATTTTAAATTAATTAGTTGGAGAAATTCAAGTTAGAAGTCTTTCTGAAGTCATGCAAGAGTTATCCCTTAAATTAAGGAGATAAGGTTGAGTTATATTTGAGTTGTAATTAATTAGCTCAGTTTATTGAGTTAAGTATAGTTAAATTAGTTCCAAAATGTTTGAGGAACTAATAGTGAGTTAACAGTCAATTGATGCATTAATGCACTCAACTAGTGCTACTCCAGTTAACTGAAGATTCCCTCATCAGAA
>APFE030753633.1:0-10162 GCA_000404065.3 Pinus taeda
TATAATATTTGATTAAAAAAATTAAAATAAGATAGGTGATTTTGGGAATTTACCACCCATATTATGACAAATGCTAATGCTAGGGATAATTTTTATTTAATTTTTTCCTTTTCCTAAAAAAAAATGATATACTAATTGTCAACGACGCATTCTGGCAGAATACGTGCCATACAAATCTTGCGGGAGATTTTTCGTTGCCACAGGCACATGCTGAGAAAATAAGAACTACTACCGACAAAGGCATGAAAGTTTTTATTTAGTTTCATCGGAGAGACCTTAACAACTCTCAAGGATATCAAAGGGGTCAGATGCCACGTTAACGAAAAAAAAGTTTGACTTGTGATCATCAAATAGGAAAAATAAGAAAAACAGTTTATGAATTGTGATCCACACATATGGAAAATGGCAAACATAGTTTAGGTCACAAATACAAAAATAGTTTATAAGTGGGGATTGGATTATCAAGAAACCCAGTAAAATTAATCTTGGAGTTTTGGTGTTTGGAAATTAATCGATGTACAAGTAATATCATTTGTGTTTAAATTTCCGGAAATGTTATGGAAGTCTTTTTATAGGCTTGTAGTTTAAAAAAGAAAATATAAATAATATGAAAATAAGTCTTATCACTAATTCTAACTTTTCTTTTAAGTTTGTACTCTCAAAAAAATATAAATAATATGAAAGTAAGTCTTATGACCAATTCTAATTTCTCTTCTAAAATTTTAGTATTTGGAATTCATTTACAAATAGTAAAAACAGCAGTTTATGAATTGCGATCCACAAATAGGAAAAATGACAATAATTGTTTAGGACACATCCGAAAAATGACTAAATAATAGGTTAGTGATCAGATTGTTAGGAAACCCAGAGAAATTAATCCTACCCCTTGATTTCAAAATAAATTTGTAGAAAAAGAAAAAAAAGTCAGAAATGGTGGCTCTTCACTCCAATTTCTAACTTCTCTTCTAAAATTTTAGTATTTGGAATTCACTTACAAATAGTAAAAACAGTTTATGAATGGTGATCCACAAATAGGAAAAGTGACAATAATTGTTTAGGGCATATCCGAAAAATGACCAAATAATAGGTTAGTGATCAGATTGTTAGGAAACCCAGAGAAATTAATCATAGCCCTTGACTTCAAAATAAATTGGTAGAAAAAGAAAAAAAAGTCAGAAACGGTGGCTCTTCACTCCAATTAATAAAATGATATTCCAAGTCTACGCACGCTCGTTTTTTGGTTGAAAAGCCATACCAGCTGATGACGTTACCATGAATTGTAAGTTTCTGAAACTTGTTATATATACCATATAGATATGTTTGTATATGCTCACACGCAGTCTCGTGATTTCTCTGAAGTGTAAACCCCATTGTGTTTTTGGGTTTGCTGGAGAGCACTTGAGCGATGGAGGAAATTAGTGGTTTCTGGTACTATGTCATGATTTTCATGACATTATGGTTGGTTTTAAAGGTCATTAATATGTCAAGAAAGGGCGCAGGCAAGCTGCCTCCAGGGCCTCCCGGATGGCCCATTGTTGGGAATCTTCTCCAGCTCGGGGAGAAGCCCAACGAGTCTATGTATCACCTTGCTGCAAAATACGGTCCTCTGATGACCCTTCAACTCGGAATGAGAACCACAGTTGTGGCTTCATCTCCTGCCATGGCGAAGGAAGTATTGAAGAATCATGACCAGATGCTTTCGGGACGCACTGTTGTAGAAGCGGCCAAATGCCTCTCCTACAGCGACACTTCTTTGGTATGGAACAACTGTGGGCCTCGGTGGCGTATGCTTCGAAAATTCTGTAACATCGAGCTGTTTAGTGTGAAGAGACTGGAGGCCTTGCAGCATCTCAGAAGAGATCAGGTCTTTTCCACCATTCAATCCATTTTTGAGGATTCTATAAAGGCGAAGGGGGTGAATCTTGGGCACAGTGCGTTTCTTGCCAGTCTGAATCTGTTGGGCAACTTGATTTTTTCTCAAAATATTTTCGGACGGGACTCTCAGGCCGCTGAAGAATTCAAAGAAACGGTCACCAAATTGATGGTAATTGGGGGAAAGCCGAACCTGGCTGACTACTTTCCTTTTCTCCGAATTTTGGACCCTCACGGGGTGAGCCGCGATGTCAGCAAGAATATTGCCATTGTATTTGAGCTGCTGGATCGATCCGTAGAGGTTCGCCTCCAGAGTAGAAGAGAGGGCAGAACTGATGACAGCGGTGGCAAGGCAAAAGACTTTCTGGACATGTTACTTGAATACAAAAGCGAGAGCGGAGAAACTTTCACCAAGAAAGACATTATCCCCTTTCTATATGTAAGTATAATTCTTCAATACTGAAACCTATTTGTCTAATGGTTTGAGAGAGATTTTCAAATTTTATCAGGTCAGACTCAATTTGCTGAAATTCTTGATGTGCAGGACATGTTCGTGGCGGGTAGTGAAACGAGCAGTGCCACAATTGAATGGGCAATGGCAGAGGCAATTCGAAATCCTCGCATAATGAAGAAAGCTCAAGCAGAATTGGATGAAGTAATCGGGACAGGTAGAAGAGTTGAAGAAACTGACATTGATCGCCTGCCTTATCTTCATGCAGTTGTGAAAGAAACGTTTCGTTTGCACCCGCCAGCGCCTCTGCTGATCCCTCACAGAGCAGAAAGCAGTTGTGAAGTAGCAGGGTACATGATACCCAAGGACACTCAGCTGCTGGTAAATGCTTGGGCCATAGGAAGAGACCCAACCATCTGGGATGAACCCACAAAGTTCAAGCCTGAGAGATTTGTGGAGTCTGAGATGGAATACAGGGGGCAAAACTTCGAACTGATTCCGTTTGGAGCAGGAAGAAGAATCTGCCCTGGGCTTCCTCTGGCTCATAGGATGGTTCACGTGGTCACAGCTTCTCTCCTCCACTCATCCAACTGGTCTCTCCCGGATGGCATCACAACAGACACCATGGACATGAGTGAGAGGTTTGGAATCACCCTGCAGAGAGCTTCTCCATTAATTGCAATCCCCTCACTGCGCTTGCCCTCTCATCTCTTTAACGATCAGCATCATTAGTCAAACTTCATTCACTCAACCTGTCCTCTATCCAACTATCATCATTTCCTTGCATGTAGATGTATGTATGTCAGACCTTTCTTGCATATCATCATTTCCTTGCATGTAGATGTATGTATGTCAGACCTTTCTGGCCTATCATCCTTTCCTTGCATGTAGATGTATGTATGTCAGACCTTTCTTGCATAATATAATATAATAGGAAAATAAAACAGTTAGCTTATGCTCTTACTCTGAGTAACATAATTGTTAATGATGCAGTTATCATATGCAGATATCAAATTCTATATGCAGAAGTTATCTATGATAACAATAATGGGAAGTGATGTTTGTTTGTTGTTCCTCAAATATATCAATCTAGAAGCAATACGGACTATATTAAAAGAATGAAGGTAGCTCACTGTAATAATATATGTCATGCTCATGTTGGTTTGTATATCTCAGGTTGAGTCATTTCAATTAGCTAAACTGTTGGAATTCATCACCAATCTGATCTGATGAGTGATCCAAGAAGCTGACAATATCAAAATGAGTATTATGATTTCTAAACAATGCTAATATTTGTTATAATTTTGAATTGAGGGTGGGATTGTGCATACTTAGCGAAGGAGAGGACATCAGTAATGAATACTTATTTAATTATTAGCGAAAGTATAAAATTAACATAGATTCATTTTAAGTATAGATTTAATGAGTTAAGAGGATCAAATTTTTTTAAGTGCAATTTTTTTATAGTGTAAAATAGAGTGTGCTATTTTTTAAAAGTATAAAAATATTCTTCGTGCACATAATATTTTTTTCCTTTAATTATTTTACAATTCTTTTGGTTGACATTATACAATATTATTTTCTATTTAGACAGAATCTTTTTAAAGGGTATGGATGGATAAACAACTTTACACAATCCCCGATACTGGTTTAAAAGATCTTTTATTATGCCAGCATATATTTTTCTAAATTAGAACATAATTTTTAATTTTAATTTTAATTTTAAAGAGCAAGAGTGTCAAAACTACAATCCCCCATACTGGATGGTAGATAAGCCCTGGGCACAACAATTATAATATTTAAATCATTATATAAAATAATAATAATAATTAAAAACCTATTCTTGGTTAAAGGAAAAAAATCAATTAAACAATTTGGAATAAAAAAAAAAATTAATAAAAAAAAAAATTAATAGATTTTTTTTTTTTTTTGACAAAATCCACTATACATATTCTTATATAGATTACAGAAACTTAAATTCCATAAAAAGTTAAAAAAAATAATTAAAAAAATTAAAAAACCAAAATATTCTTTAAATTTAAGAAAAATCAATCAAATAATATTTTTATGGTGACAAGATATCATAAATTTAGAAATAATGATATCTAACATATTATGTAGGTATTAATCACAATTTATAGCTTCTTACTATGTTTGCAAAAAGATAATATGAAATTGAAAAGAAGATAATATGAAATTGAAAAGTTGCTCCATTAGGATAAAAGAAAAAGCTATGAAAAGCGAAAGAAGATGCTAGAAAATAATATTTAATCCTAATAAAATAAGTCAAAATAAATCTTAAAAAATGTTAAGCTTTAAAATCATAAAATATTAAATATTAATCAGTATGTTTTTAAATATGTTAAAAACGTAAAACAAAGTCAAAAAAAAATAGTTCAAAGAATAATGAAAAAATAAAAAAAAGTCAAAGGTTTAAGAACTATTTTATAAACAAAATCAAGCTGAATATAAAAAAAATAAAGATCTTATAAATGAAACATTTTATATTTCACAAATTATATAAAATGAAGTTAAAAATAAATTGATGATTAAAAAGACAAGTAACATAATATCTATAAATGAAGCAAATAATTCATCCACTTTATCAAATATTTTATCCATTTTATTATTGTGTAACATTTTATATATAAATATCTAAAAATTTAGTACCAATAGTATCTATTGATGGATGTAATGTTTTCACATAACTAGTTAAAATGGTTAGTATATAAAAAAACAATGGTCTTTTGAATTTTTTTAATGAAACAAAATCTCAAGTGAAACTTGGACTATGTAAACTATAAATATTGATATATACATTTATTTCAAATTTCAAATATTGGTTTACTATAATTTAGAACATAGGTTTTATGGAAGTTAAGGTGTTTGAATGCTCCTCAAATAAGATTTAAACAAGTTAGTTTGAATTTTTTGGAATAACATTTTTTTTCTAAGATATTTCAAACTATGAAATTTGGATTCTATTAAGGAGCAATATATGGGAACATCTTGTTCAAATTTCAAAATTTGGTGTGCTATATTTTTGGAGTTATACCTTATGAAAGTTAGGGTTTGTAAATGATACTGAAATAAAATTTAAACAGATCATCTAGTTATTTTTCTATATCTTCTTTTCTGGAACTTTCAGGCTATGAAATATTCAAGGATTTTAGAAGACATACAAAATTATCTGTGGTAAAACTTTCAAAATTACATTTGAAGGATTGGGTATGTGGCACATTATACAAGTAAATAAGAAACTAAAGTTTTTGAAGAGCTTTATGAGGCTATGTGTACAACTCTCATCTTTGCAACCCCTGAATTCACAAAAACCTCCAGTGTGGTTTGTGATGCCTTTGGCCATGGCATTGATGTAGTTTTGATGCCTTTGATTGATATCTACAATATGGATCACATAAGTCTTAGATCTAACATTAATGGAAAGAACTTACTCATTGCCCATCTATGAAAAAAAAAGTGTTGGTCATACTACATGCAATTAGGAAATGGTGCATATACCTAATAGCAAACACTAAGGTAAAAACAAATTTTGATAGTCCGAAGTACTTCTTGGAGCAAATATTATCTTCAAAAGAGAAAACAAAAATGATTCATAAAGGTACTAGGGGTATGAATTTGAAATTATCTTCAAAAAGGGAAAACAAAATATTGTGGTAGATGCATTCTCAAGGAAAGAAGGAGACACAAATGGTTTACAATGTGGTATTTCCATTCCATACTTTAATAGGGTGGAAGAAGCAAGGATAGAATGGGAGCAAGATGAGAAGGCACGCAAGATCATTCAACAACTACAAGAGGACCCTGATGCAATAGGAAATTTTATGTGGAAAAATGATCCGTTATGGTATCATGATTGCTTATATTTATTTAAGAATTCTCAATTCAAACAGAAGATCCTTCTGAAATTACACACTTCTCCTGTAGGACATTTAGGGTTCTTTAAGACATACCATAGGATCAAGAAATATTTTTCTCAGGAAGGTATTAAAGCATATGTGCAAAATGTTATGGTGAAATGTATGCTATACCAACAAACTAAGGGAAAGACAATCAATGCCCTAGGGCTCCTTCATCCATTTTTCATACCAAGACAACGTTGGGAAGAAGTGTCAATGGATTTTATTATAGGTTTACCCAAATATGAAGGAAAGAGTGTCATTGTGGTAGCGGTATATCAAGTTACAAAGTATGATTTGCTCTATTTCTCATCCTTTTAAAGCAACTAGAATGGTGGAAACATGGATGGAAACAAATCAAAACCTACATGGAATACCAAAGACTATTGTAAGTGACAAATACTTGAATTTCAGTGGAATTTCACTAGAAAATGTTGGACTGAATTATTTTCTTATTTGGGTAATCAATTGTCTCATAGTTTGACATCTTACCATCCACAATTTGATGGGAAAATTGAAACTATAATTAAATGTTTAGAAGGACAACTACATTTCTTTGTATATGATAAATAGACAAGATTAATAAAATGGTTTCCTTTGGAAGAATGGTGGTACAACACATCCTTCCATACCTCATAAAAAAATTCTCCATTTACAGAACTTTATGGATATCATCCTCCATACATCACATCACCCTTGAAAAGGACTATGAAGGATCAATGAGGAAAGGGCTACATACAACACTAACAAGAGGTTCTTAAACTATCAAATGCCAACTTGGTTATGGCACAAAGTGGAATGAAACAAGCAGTGGATCAACATCATAGTGAATGAGAATTTGAAGTTGGGGATTGGGTACTTGTGATACTACAACCATATAAAGAGATGTCCCTTAAGCAACAAAAGAAGTATAATAAATTAGCATTGAGGTATTATGGCCCCTGTAAGGTGTTGCAGAGGATTGGAACTATGGCGTACAAATTGGAGTCACCTCCATCTTCACATGTACATCTTGTTTTCCATGTTTCTTGCTAAAGGAAGGTAATAAGTGACAAGATCCTAGTACAAACTATTCTACCAAAGATTAAAGAAGAAGGGAAAATAATACAAAAACTAGAAACACTCACGGAAACAAGGACTAAGATTAATGAAGAAGGGAAAAGAATACTAAAACAAGAAACAGACTTAGAAATGACTAAGTAGCCGAGAATTTGAGAAATTACTAAGTACCTCATCAAATGGAAGAACCTACCAGTGGAAGAAATAGCACTGGAAGATGATTTGTTCATGTAGAAGCACCCATAGATGGTTAAGTGTTGTGGAATATTGAATTTTTTAACTATGGTCAGTCTTCATAATTAATGATTTATCACTCCAAAATATATGTAATAATAAATACAAAGTATGTTTTTCATGTTGATTTCAAAAGAGGGAATTTTGAAATTCGAATTTTCAACTCCAAGAAGATTAAGTCGGTCGTCCAAGTGTTCAAGTCATCCCAACTTGTAGATTCACCCATTCAGCCTCCCATGAGACTATAAATAGGGCACTTGTTCTCCTCCTCTAGACATAATTTAGGTATCACACAATAGATAATATATTTTTCTCCTCTACGCGAAGGAGACACAAGATAAGAAGGAAGAAATTGATCAAATAATCCAAGCATAATTTTTATCTTTGTTTGACCTTGCAAGTGTCGAATTTTTCTCTTCGTGTTGACCTCGCAAGTGTGGAATATAAGATGAGTTTCTGGACATATCAATGGGCAGTAGGTCGAGAATTTTTAGGTCCAGAAGAAGGTCTAAATTTGGCCCTAGCATATCACACTTGGCTGAACTCTTTGGAAGAAGTTTGACTTGATAAGAAGATAATTCATCCAAGTTTGACTAGGGCTTTGTTGTTGGTCAGTTTGACTTATTTTTTATTAGAAGGATTATATATATCTCTTGTTGAATTGAATAATTTCTCTAAGGAAAAGGTTTATGGGTTTTCCTCCCAAGTGGGTTTTGCTAGGGTAAATCTTGTATTATCTTTATGCATCATTGTTTCATTGTGACATCTACTACCCTATTTCTTTTTATGGTTGAATTTATGAAGTATAATTTCTTAATGATTTAATGGAAGTGCTAAAGATAATATATATATCATTGGAAGTAATTATTAGTTATGAAGATTAGTGTTTGTATCTATTACACTTGAAAAATCAACATAGTATAAAATATTTGGTGAAGAAAGCAAACAGAGATCAATCCTTAAAGACTCTCTCTCTCTCTCTCTCTCTCTCTCTCTCTCTCTTCGAAGTAGAAGACTCTCCTTTTCTAAAGTTCTATCTATGTCCAATAATTCTGAGCACATGGATTCCTCTTGTAACAAAGGAAACAAGATAGAAGGTGCATCAAACTTCGAGGAATCAATCTTGTTCTTGAATAAAATGATGTATTATAATATGTAAAAGATAAGGTGTCTGAACTAGAGGATGATGAAGGAAAATTTAAGTACAGAAAGGTTGAATTAAAGGCACAAAGTATTCTTATTGAATCCATTAAAGATCACTTATTTTCATTTCTCTCAGAATTGCAATATTCAAAGCAAGTTTATTATGTCCTAGTAGGATTATATTATATCGACAACATTGGAAAGAAAATGTCCTTGAGGAATCAACTTCATCACATTTAAATGTCTAGGAGAAAATGTCCTTGAGGAATCAACTTCATCACATTCAAATGTCTAGGACAAATATTATAGCCTCTTAATTTATGAGGACAAATCATTTAAGAGATTAACTTCAATTCATTAGAGAAACTATTTCTGGGTCAAAATAAGACTAATACTATTAATGGGTTTCTTGAATCATGGGACTCATTTTCATCTAGTATTTGTGGTAGCAAAGAAATTACAAGTCTTTAGGAACTATGGACATCATTCAGTAAAAAAGAATCTAGAATATATCAAAAAGGAAAGATTCAAATACCTCAAGATAATGACTCCCAAGCATTTGCAACACAAGAATGTTGGAGGAAGGAAGAAGTTTCACTTCCAAAGAAGAAACGCAGGTAGAATACATACTCCTCAAGAAAAAGAAATATATGTCTAAAATTCAATGTTATCATTGTCACTACAAAAACCAATGTCCCAAAGGAATGGATAATAGAAAGAGGAAATGAAAGCAACATGCTTCAACAACAAAAATGGATAATGAATTTCCACATCAAAAGAAATCCAAGAATGAGAGTATAGGTGATACATATTATTTCTTCTTTTCTTCACTTACAGGTATTGTTATTGACATCAATGACATGTGGCTGATAGATAGTGGTGCATCTAGAAATATGACAGGAGATCATGATAGTATCACAAAATTGGTGAAGATTAAATAAACACAGAAAATGGAACTTCGAGACAACAACGAATATGTGGCTAAAGGTATTGGGTTAAGATATTTCAAACTAGAGCCATGTGGAAATATTCATCTAAATGAGATACTATACTGGGTTTGAAAAAAAAAACTGGTTTCTACTTCATATTTGGAAGATAAAGGATATAGAATAACATTTGTTGATGGTCAAGTCCTTGTATGGACCAAAGGCTCAAGTATAGATTATGCTAAAGTAATTGGAGTCTATGAACGAGTGTTTGTATAGACTTATAGGATGACCAACTCTAGAATTAGTGCATAATAGAACTGATTTGTGTGAATTATGGAATAGAAGATATGCTCACATACAATACAAGGCTTTACCAGCGTTGAGGAACATTGTGACCAGTATATAGAGCTCCAGGTAGAACACGAGGAAGTATGCAAAGGTTGTTCTCTAGGTAAGAACATTAAGGGATATTTTCCAAGTAGTGATAGTATGTCCAAGGAAATCTTAGATCCAATCCATTCTAATTTGAGTTTTCCAATGTCTATATCATCTCTAGG
>APFE030753636.1:2855-16520 GCA_000404065.3 Pinus taeda
CTTTGAAGGAGGATTCTATCCCTTTGAAGGAGGGCCTAGTAACTGACCTCCATTGCACTATAAATTGAGGCATTGGGTCAGTGGCTGGAGAGGTTAAAAGATGAACTTTTGAGGGTAAATGCTAGTGAAATCAAGACTTCCTATTTGAGCTTAAGAGGAGAGATCACATACCTTTTTGGCTTCATTGGGGAGTGAGTGAAGCTTGTCAAAGTAGAGGAGACTTCTTGTTGGACCCTGTGAGGAGCTTGTACAACGTCAAGGCAAAGGTTGTAAAGTTCTTCTTCTTTTGAATTAATACAATCAAGCTCATTTTTCTCAACAAGTATCTCATGTTATTTGTTTCATGGACTCATTGACTTTCATGTTAAATATGTTTTATAATACTGGTTATTCAGGTGCTATTTAATCGTTTGCCTTGTTTGTGCTTGCAGGTTTGCGACAAAGGAACTTACTTGGATCAAAGGAGCGAAGGCATCTCCAAACTTGCATTGGACATGAGGTAGGCCTTAAAACACACTTGTTTTCCATTATTTATAAAGCGCATTTAGAGAAAGATAGTGTCTGGTTGGTTTGTTTGTCATTAGGTCTTCATTAGATTCTACGAAGGTCTATCTTGTCCACAAGATCGACTCATTCCGTGTGACATCTCTACTTGTTGCTAACAAGTGCTACCTCTCTGACCTCTGTGCTACTACAACATCTCCATGCATCTCGCACTGTTACACCCTTCTCTGTGCTACCCTACACTATGCAACACACTTGTGCCTCTTGCATTACTGCAGCCTACATGCTTTGCGTTGTCCTAGGATTCCCTGCATTGTAGCTCTCTCTGCTGCTCCATCTGCATCTATCTCTACCCAACCAGTCAGTTCCTGCTACTCCACATCGGGGCTCCTGTAGCAAGGTCTCATCTAAGAGGTTGGGTACCTCAAGGATCCTTCCCCTCCTCCTTGGGATGATCACTCTACATCGCCCCACCTCCTACCTGGAGGTATGGCTGCATGTGATCCCTCTGCCCACCTAGCTCGAAGTCTCCCCCTACTAGAGGTCTCTGCATGAGTAGATGTATCTACTCGATCTCCACTCAACTTCCCCTGTTGTGGTTGCTCCACAAGCTCCTGAAGTTGCTGCACCAATAGTGGCTCCTCCACAATCATCTGAGACTTCTTCTGGCACTGCACGTTGAGAGGTAATATACCCTCCCTCTCAACCACCATGTCTCCATCAATTTCCTTGCTACTCAAGGCTTTGCATGCATCTTGAACCTCAAAGCATATAGGTTCTTGACCTATGAACAGATCTGCTTCACATGTCTAGTGATGATGTGTCTAAGGAAAACCTTTCCCTTACTGAAGACTAAATCATAGCCTCTGCCTTCCAGCATCACGATCGGCACCAAGTTTCTCTTAAATCTTGGTACATACTTGACATCGGTCAAGGTAAGGCGAGCTCCATGCACCCTTTGAAAAATAACTGTGCCTACACCTGAGACACTATACTTTTCATCATTACCCATCGCTATGAGTATCTGGAGATATTTCTCCTCCAAAGTACTGAACAAACTCTTGTCACCAGTCATGTGGAAAGAAGCTCCACTTTCAAGAAACCAACCACTTCCCACCACGGATGAAACCATGCATGCCAAGATTGTGAAATCCAACTCGAACTATGAAGCAAGTGCCTCAACTTCAGATCCTTCCCTGGATCCATTCTTGGATTTCCTCAGTGGACAATTTGTAACAAAATGGCCCACCTCGTGACAATGAAAACATCACACTTTCAATTTGTCAACCTTCTTCCCACCATGGGAAGAACTGGATTCGGAAAGAGAAACCTTCTCCTTCCCCTTCTTCGCCTTACTCGCTAAGGCACAGTTCTCTTCATCCTCCATGGATGAAGAACCATCTTTGGTGCTCCATCTGATCTCCTTCTGCATCAAATTCGACCATAGTCGTTGCCAATTTGGTAGTTTCTCCCTTCCATTAACAGAGTCCTGGTAGCTGTGCTAGCTCTTAGGAAGGCCAAGGAGTGCTAGACTCACCATGTCATCATCATATGTCATGATCCCTACACTTGCAAGCTCATCCCTGCATGAGGTGAGCTTGTTCAGATACATAGAGATCGTGTTTCCACTTTCACACTTGATATTTCGAAGTTTGTCCTTCAGTGCTAGCTTCCTCTAATCACTGCTATTCTGATAAAGATCTTTCAATTTTTTCCACATCGAAAACGAAGTCTCCTTCCCATGGAGGCTCGAGACAATATGATCTCGAACTCCCTCCAAGAGGATTCTCCTAGCTCTAGCCACACACTTCTTCCATTTCGCCAGTTGAGTAGCATCAGTCGGCTTCTAGACTTCTTGATCAATGAAGTCCTTAAGGCCATTATCTTCTAATACTACCTCCATGTGATCCTTCCAGGCTATATAATTTGAACTGCCATCAAGCGCATATCCAAGTCTCAAACCATAGAAAACCATCGGTGAAATAGATGTGATAAGAACTCAATTCAATATTCAGAAACCACAAACTTCAACTTCTTCCTTCTTCTATATTGTATTTCCTTGATCACCTGTGCTCTGATACCATGTAGAATTTTCTCTACAAATCAGCTAGCTCACTGATATCATGTAGAAATTTCACCTGCAGATCAAACTGATATATGCAATGTACTAAAGCATAATACTAGATCTACATCTACCATAACCTTTGGGGAAGCTTAATCAAACATGAGAAACATCAAGCATGAACAAATATAATTGAGAATGAGAAGTAATCAACCATAACACAGAAGATATCACCTGGGGAAAGCACCAGCCTAAAACCCCATCTCTGTATTATCAATCAAGTGGAAATCCTCAACAACATATAAAAGGAATCAGCTCAAAATCTATCCTTCTTTCTCTATACTCTAATGATGTAACTCATGGACTATCTAGGCCTGAATATATAGGCTCCACAAGTCCTCCAAGCCCCTATTTCCTTACGCAATTTTGATTGGGGTCCAATTACATAACATGTGTGAATTGGCCCAAATCATACCTGATGTCACCTCAGTTCCAACTACTCAGTCATAGAAGGAAGAAGATTCCTTCCTCATGCAAGGAATATTCACTAGGAATATCCTAGCCTCTGATAGTACACTGTCCCTCATCTAATCTCAATTGGGTCTCTGTCTGAACTAACATGCATCAGTTATCCATGAGAGAATACTCAGTTATATGAAAATAGCAGTTGTCATATGCATGCAGGCATTAACAACCTGTTTCTCATTAATTTAACAACTTGTTAAATTAATCTAACTGAACTTGACTAAGTTAAACTAAGTCAACCGATCCTCTCAATATAGAACTCATCCTTAATTCCTCAATCAATGGAGCAAATCAAGGACACATTCCCCAATCAATGGAGAAATTATTGCATGTTCTCATGAAGACCTCAAGTTTGATTTTCCTTAACTAATTAACTCATGGAGAATTAATTAATTAATATTCAAACTACTGGTAAGACCAAATTCGAATTTTACTTCCTATTTTAGACCAGGGACTGTCTAAAAATAGGAATCCAACTTGAACTGCTAAAAATAGAACTTCTATTTTTAGCACTTCCATTTTTCATTCCCTATTGCCCAAACTATTATTTTTAGCACTTCTATTTTTAGCAATTTCTTATTGCCAATTTTCAAAATTATTAACTTTATTACATGAACTTTTAATCTGAGGTTGTTACAAACCCCTCCTCCTTGGGGGAACAATATCCTTGGTGTTCTATGACACATATGACAAACACAACTGTTGAAAACCAAAACATACTGCCTATGGAGCTTTATAACTCAGCTCAATGCAATATTTATAATGAACAACTTGCTAAAAAGAAAATTCAACATGACAATCATACCACTTATTGGAGCTTTATAACATGGCTCATTGTGGTATTTACAATAACAACCATACATATACATGTCCATATACCAAAAAATCCTTTTCCTCAACTGGAAAATAATGAAGGATACATGGCCCACATATGATCATTCATCTCCCTTGTAGCTTCATCAGGCCCAAAGTGCTTCTGCTACACATTAACTTGCTCGATTTCTTGGTTCTAGAGCATGACTTATTTCTTCTTCAATATGCACTGAGTCTTATGCTGGAATTCTTCTTCTAGTTCCACCTGCAATAAAAACCAATCAATCACATGATCAACATCCTTCACATATCTTTTAAGCAATGAAACATGGAAAACATCATGGACTTTCATTATTGGCAGTAGTGCAAGTCTATAGGACACTAACCCATTACTCTCAAGTATCTAAAAAGGCTTTCAATACTGAGGTGCCAACTTGGCACATGAAAAATCCTCAAGGAGCTCCTTTTGAGCTTGATGCACAAGTACACATGTTCCCAAACCTGAAACTCCTTATATACCCTGTGTGGATCTGCATATCTCTTCTTCTTGTCCTATTTTTCCTTCAAATTGTTCTTGATAACATGCATTTCTTGTTCCATCTCAACCAACATGTCTGGTCTAATCAGTACCATGTTCACTGGACCACTCTAGCTAATGGGAGTATTGAAACTTTACCCATAAAGTTTCTCAAATGGACTCATCCTTAAGGACCCTTAATACCCATTATTGTATGCAAACTCTACCAATGTAAGATACTCCTCCCACCTCCTCTCTTGATGCATAACATACATCCTCAACATATACTCCAGAATCTCATTAACCCTTTATGTATGTCCATATTTGTATGGATAATAGGTTGTAATAAAAGTAAACTATGTACCCAAACCTGCAAAAAAATCCTTCCAAAATTGGGAAGTTAAGTTTGCATCTCTATCAAATATGATATTCTTAGGAACACCATGTAATCTCACTATCTTCTTGATGAATACATGAGCTACCTCACTAGATGAATTAGTAGACTTCACTAAAATGAAGTGAGCTACCTTGGTTAACTTGTCAATCACAACCATGATGG
Organism: Pinus taeda; assembly: GCA_000404065.3. NCBI lineage: Eukaryota > Viridiplantae > Streptophyta > Pinopsida > Pinales > Pinaceae > Pinus > Pinus taeda. The sequence continues at coordinate 7,836 of APFE030753636.1, forward strand.
AATCATGTTGTTTAGATATCCTAGGAAAACCTATGATGAAATCCATGGAAATGAACTCTCATTTACATTCTAGAATTGAAATAAGCTACAATAGACCAGTTGGATTCTTGCACTCTGATTTTAACTGTTGACAATCCAAACACCCTACGATGAACTCATCTACCTCTTTCTTTATAGTATACCAATAGTAGAACTTATTCACAGTTGTTAAAGTCTTTTGATATCCCAGGTGACTTGAATATGGCTTGACATGAAATTAACTCATGATAAGCTTCTTGAGTTCATTGTTGTGTGACACATAGATCATGTTCCTAAATCTCCCCAATGCATCTGTTGTAATATGATAATCCACATCATGATCACTTGTACTGTGTTGTTGTAACCTGTGCTGAAGTTGCTGATACCTGTCATCCTATTTCTCTTCTTGCAAGATCCACTCCTACAAGTCTGTCCCATATGAAATCATAGCTACAATGTGATTTACATGCACTTTTCTACTAAGAGCATATGTAACCCTATTCTCCTTTCCCTTGATGTACCTTATCTCGAAGTCAAACTCACTGAGTGTGATGCACCATCTAGCTTGTTTGAAATTAAAATTAGATTGGTTAAATAAGTATCATGGACCACTGTGATCACTCATTAAAAAAACCTCCTTCAAAGAAGATAATGCCTCCACATATTCAATGCATGAATGATTATTGCCAACTCAAGATCATGAGTCAAATATCTCCGCTCATACTCATTCAATTTCCTTGACTCGTATCATACCACTTGTCCCTCCTGCATCAAGACTCCAACAGGTAATTTCTGACAAGCATTTGCACACACCAAGAACTCTTTATCTGGATATGTAATCTTTAGAATTAAATCGTTTGTAAGTATCTGCTTCAACTTCTCAAAACTATATGCACATTCATCTTTCTATTAAAATTTTTGTCCTTTCCTCTACAAGGATGTAATGTGATAGGAAATATGTGAGAAGTTATTGATGAGCCTTGTATGAATGATCTCACCTCATCCACATTCCTAGAAGTTACCCATTCCATGATAGCTCCGATATTTTCCGGATGCACTGTTATGCCTTCCTTGGAAAAACCATGTCCCAAGTAATGGAACTTTGTCTTAAAGAAACTGGACTTACTAAGCTTAGCATATAACTGATGCTCTCTCAACAGTCTTAATAGTACTATCATATGTTTTTCATTCTCTTCCTCATATTATAATAGATCAATATACAATCAATGAACAATATCACAAACTTGTCCAAATAAGGATGCAACATGCTATTCATCAAACACATGAAATTACCATACCTAGTCTAGAAAGAAACCTTGTAGATGTCCTCTTGTTTGATGCATACCTGATGATACCTTCATCTCAAACCAATATTTGAGAACATTGTTGCTCCATTGAAATGATCAAATAAATCATCAATCCTTGGAAATAGATACTTATTCTTGATCATCACCTTGTTTAGTTTCCTATAATCAATTCAAAACCTAAGAGTACCATCATTCTTCTTCAAAAACAACACTAGTGCACCCCAAGGAAATACGCTTGGCCTAATGTATCCACTGTCAAGCATTTCCTTCAACTGCAGCTTCTATTCTGCTAACTTTGGAGAGGTACCTTTGATGTTGGTGCAACTCCTAGTACCAACCCAATAGAAAAGTCCACTTCCCATGAGGAGGAACTATTAAATATCTGCTAGAAATACATCCTGAAACTACTGCAGACTTGGATACCTCTTCAAGACTCCCATATCCTCAAAATCCATACCTTTGTCAATGGAAATATGAATTGTACACAATACACACCCCTTCCTGCAACTGTGTTTTTCCTACATAGTTGTGACCATTCTTACTGATGTAGGATTCTTCATACCCTACAAGATTCTCTTCTCTCCTTCATCATCCAAGCACTTAATAACCTTCTCATAATAATCCAACTTAGTCCTATGAATGTACAACCAGTCCATACCCATAATCATACTGTATGATCCAATCATAAGAACATTTAGATGTGATGATGTAGGCATACCATTCAACTCAAATTCACAATCCCTCACCCAATGGTGAACTCTTTTCTTACTACTTGTAGCCGACTACACCAACCAAGACTCTGCATGCACTTCTTTTCTCAAACCACATTTATCCTCTAGGTCAAGATTAACATAACTATAATTAGATATGGGTTCAATCAAAATGAAAATAACTTGATCACAAAGCTTACCTTGCATCTCAATAATGGATTCCTGGTGATCCACTTGCTTGTTATCAAATGTTGCATAGATCCTAGGAATTATCTAGCCCACATCCCCAACTATCTACACCTCCTAAGCATTGTAAATATGAGGTATGCCACCGTGATACAAGGGAAAATCCTCCTTGAGATGATCTTTGCCACATATCCAACAATGAAATGCTTCTCTACCACTATCCTTATTCTGTTTCTCTCTAGGCTAACGTCCATGTCCCTTCTAACCTACATTAAAATTATTATAAGGAGAAACATTTTCCTTCTCACCTACATCCTGAGGTATTCCGCACTTTAGTGGTCACTTTAATTTAGTCTTATCTGTCCCTTTCTAACCTCGCTTAGACTCCGACTTATGCTTCAATTTCTCATAACAATGTTTGAACTTTCCAATGGCTTCCTCCAGCGACCAGGGCTCATCGTACTCAATCTTATCCTTGAATTATAATGGCATTCCACTAATGAAACTTAAAAATAAAATATTCTCATCCTTGAGGTAAGGCACATAAATCAACAACTCTAGGAACTTAGTCATGTAGTCCTCATCTGTCATACATCACATCTTTAACTCATAAAACTCCTTGCCCTTACCATCATAGTATCTCTCTGACAAATACTTCTTTCTAAAAATTCTTTTAAAACCATTCCAAATCAAATCCTCTATCCTGATGTCTCTGACATGCTTCACGTCTTCCCACAAGATTCTTTCTTTCCTTTTAAGGTTGAAAATAACTAACTTGGCCTTCATGTTCTTTGTATAATCATGGAGCTCAGAGAACTTCTTCATTCCAAGAAACCATGCCTTTTCATCTTCTATCTTCTTCAACTCTCCATCCAATTTAGGTGGCTTGGCTTTCTTGAACCCATCTAGCAAGTATCCCCTCTCACTCTGCCTGTAAGGATGATAGTGATGATGACTAGGATACTCATCCAAACGAAGGCTAGAATAGAACCTACATCCATTGCCTCTCCTATCATACGTATCCAAGAACCTACCATATTTGACTGTGTTATCCCTCTCTAACATGTTCCCTCCCTGAGACCTACTATTGCATGCCCCATTATTCTCGTCCTCCTATCCATAACTAATTTGCAGTTGTCCCTATGTCTACAAATTTGACAAACTCTGAAGGGTAACTGCATTGACTACTTCTCCTTCTTCATGTGCCATAAAACTTCTTTCCTGTGACTGAATGATCCTATCACTATCTTCCTTTAAACTTCTCAAGGTATTTGATAAGTCAGGAGTACTCATATCTTGGTTCCTCATATGTTCTATGAGGGGATTTTCATGAAATATAATCCACCATTCTTCTAGTCATTGCTATTCCTCTTCTTCCTATAACCATACCATGCCAAAAAACCAAATATAAACATAATCAACATACCTGAGTTAATTTTAGGGGAGGTTGTCTTATATAGAAAATCAATCCATATTAGCACACATATATAATATATATATATACATATATATATATACATAATCATATCAATACATCAATGTCATGCATGATAACACTAACTACATACAATGACCTCATGCATGAAAACCATAACCATGATAATTCATACATAATAACATGCATCTAGCACATCTAGTCCAAGTATTTGAACCATGCTCTAATACCACCTTGTAACCACCCCCTCCCACATTTACCCCATTTCACTGGTCTGTTAGGGTAAAGATGAGATGAAGAGTTACTATAACATAACCCAACCTCCAAGCTTTAGTTATGTAAATGGGGCCAACAACTGAGACTTACTGACTACAAGCTAAAATCCTATAGGGCTTACAAGACACTCAGGGGCCAAATAACCACCTTAGGTGACCAAACCCTGAGCTAGATAAATTTTCAATGACATGTGCCCACAAGCGCATGCAAAATATTGCAAGGGTGTAGTTATGACCCTCCAACCACATGAACAAGCCTGCTTGAGTGTGGTTGTAGCAAAAAATCATCAATTCAGAGGGTGCAGTCTTGATATCTGAGCCACAATTCTAGGCCAACCTTCATCCCACTTCCCAAAATTTCTCGAGACTTTCTATAATGGTAAGTAACTTAATGAAAATTCCAATCATACAAAAAATGAACAAGAACTTGACCTATCTAAGCCTAGGCATGATAGTCATTTCGTCAAGCATATGGTGAACATGTAAACTGCAGGTCATGAATGCATATATGATCATTGGAGTCTAAAAATTATCGAAGAATCACATCTAATTCCCTCCCATAATAGCTTCAATAACACTTTTTATCCCATGCATTCATTGGCCATCACATATTTATCAAATCCTGAACAAGACATAGCTAGAGTACATTACAAACCCATGCTTATAACTAGCATATAACCATGATAGAAAATCCATTAAATCATCATAACAACAAGTGCAAGTGGTCATGTATTACAATAAGAAAATATCTCTTACTAACTTATGCAAAAGCCAACCAAACTCAGAGACCTCCACATACCACCTAGCCATAGATTGGCCTGAACCAAATATTTCTTTCAGCCAATCAACCACATGCCATATTCCAAGAATGAATGTGGGATCTCAATACATAAAAAGCCAAGGATTCCTGAAGATTAAACCACCCCCACCCTCAAGCTACTGCGATCTTACCAAAATCAGTCAAGATATCACAAAGCTCGAAACAAGCTAGTTGTCTTAGAGTTTATCTATTGGGTCCCTATAATACTAGTGATTACCCCATTACTATTGTAGTTGTATCCCTTATTAATACTGTTGTGCCCCTATTGTCCCCATATTGTTATTACTGTGCCCCATAGAATCCCTCTATTGTTATTTTTGTGGCTTTATATTATATTGTTAGGTTGGTTGGATTATACTATGACTCCTTAGACTCCTATATATACAAAGGAGGTTTTGTCATTTGAATATCCAAGAATTGTTCATTTATGTAATGTAAAGGAGGTCACCCCCTCGAAGAGGCTGAATTCTAAGGCATTGATCTATCTTTTCTATCTTTTTCTTAAGCTGGTTTCATAACATTTGGTATCAGAGCTTTGGATTCTAGGGTTTCATTGCTCCAAACAGGTCATCGTGGTATTTTTGCTATAACTTTTTTTTCTGCGATGTTTCAGAACCTAAAAAAACCCATTTGAGAAAAAATTGCGCTGAATCTCAGGTCCAAATTTTAGAGCTTTTTGCGCTATATTTACGGAGATATGATCTAAGGAAGTTGGTTTTTTTACAGACTCTTGAATTACATTCCAAACATGTGACCTGGGGAAATTGTCATAACTTTCTCTCTGAGCATCAGACTGAAATTTCGTAAGAAGGTAAAGAAAGAGGACGGACTGTAGTTTCTTCCATATATTTTTCAAAGCCAAAGGTCAAAACAGTGACTCGTGCCACGTCGTACAAGTTCACTCTACTGAACTAGTCTATAATCAGGTCACTATGGGATATTTCACATAACTCTTCCTTGGAGAATCCAATTTCGATCGCACTGGTGGCATTGGAAAGAGGACACAGAGGGATACTTCAGTTCACAATTTTAGAACTGGATGATCCGAAAGCACAGAGATACATCAGCGGCAATATCGAGCTCCTACAAAGTGAAAAAAGGTGTGTAGATTTTTTTAAATTTTTGCTTAAGCTTGGTTTGAAAATTTATTTTGAAGGAATTAAAAGGGCATAGTAGAGAATTATTATTAGTAACTGATGCCCCGAGGAAAGAAAATTCAAACACCTAGTAAGCAACCTGAAAGCTCTAGCATGACTCATGAAGAAGAGAAGAAATGCTACATGATATATTAAAATTACAAGACCAAGTGCACCAAATGTCACTCTCACAAAAGCTAATAGAAGCTAAGATAAAGTTAGTGGAAACTAAGATGGATGATTTGAAGATAGATTTGAAGATATATTTGAAGAGAGACATGGCAGATTTGAAGACAGATTTGACAAATTTTCTATAAGAAATACTTACTAATGGTGAAAAGGTAGTAAATGAAAGTCATGATACGAACAAAAGAAATGTTAATAATGATATCATAGACTCTAATGTGGGATCAAAGACCCACCATATTCCAAAAATCGATATGAGGAAGTTTGATGGCAAGGATCCCTCAACATGGGTATTACAGATGGAGCAATTTTTCTATCTCAATAATGTGTGAAACACACAAAAGGTACGTATTGCAACTTTATATTTGGAACCAAATCAGTTTGTATGGTATCAATGGCTATGCTCTCGTAAACAATGTTGGAAATAATACTGAGAAGGGGGGGGTGAATCAATATTATCTGGTCCATTGTTTTCGTTTTCAAACCCAGAACATATATGCTACTTCAGTTAGAGAAAACCGCGTATATATGCAACTATAGATAAGGAAACCCGCGTATACCATACAGACTTATAATTTAAAATATTGTACACATGTTGAACATTAATCTGTGCATCAGGATCATATAAACAGTAACCAGGAACAGAAAAATAGAGCAGAAGACAATCACACACAAGAACACAAGATATAAGGTGGAAACCCAATGTGGGTGAAAACCACTTGCTGCAATATGTCTCTATCTTTTCAATTAGAAAATTATTTTTACAATGATTCTGTACTGGTGCAGTCCTTTACTAGTATGCAAGCTACTACCTATAGAGAGCTACAACCCTCTCTCATTTTCCAGCTTCTCCTGGAAGGGAGCTACAACCCCCTTAGTTCTTGTACTAGTTGAGATACTAGTACGCAAGCTGCTACCTGCAGAAGACTACAACCTTCTCTTCCTTTCGGGGACCACATTTCATAAATTTTCAGATTGGATCCACAAATAAGATCAACCAAACATCAAGAATTTCTGCATCAACCAATCACCTTTTCACCAACCAAAACTGAATCAAAATAAACACTTCTCTGACGACTGTACCCAGATCATAATAACAGTAATCACACCCCACTTCTGAACCCAGAACACTGTAGCAATAAACAAAAGAAGCTAGAACATAAATCAAGAGATGTACGCTACTTCACTATTCAGAAACCTGCGTACAGATCTATAAATTCATTCTTTCAAACATTCAGATATTAGTTAACCCGGATTATCATATTTATAGATCAAGCGTCCACATATCACAGATCAAAGTCATATAGAGATACCACTATTCCAGCCTTAAGATTTTGACCCATTAATAGAACTTATCCTTCTCCTTGTGCTCAGGTTCCTTCTTCATTCAGATCCAGATCTGCACCATAACCCAATCACAGTATTCCAGATCTATCACTTTATCAGATATTCAATAATTCAGAAGATGCCTTGCCAAATGATCTCCTTCCTCTTTTATAGCCTTAGGCCTTTCACAATACCACGGACCAAAAACCATAACAATTTAATACCATGGACCCAATACTTGGGATCAACACTTTTGGATGCAATACCACGGACCAAAACCATAGGATAAAAAACTGTCGGACTAATACCATGAACCAACCATAATATTTCCCATGTGCGTGCACTTTTATCTGCATGAAAGTGCGTGAAATTTTCTCTACATGAAAGTGCGTGAAATTTTCTCTTCATGAAAGGAACTTTTTTTGCATGAAAGTGTGTGAAATTTTCTTTGCGTGAAAGTCCGTGAACCAGAAAACAATTTTGTTGCACTATAATTTATCATCTGAGATGAGTGGGTTGCCATCAAGTACAATATATGTATCATAATGCCAACAATCTCCCCCTTTGGACTTGATGACAACAACAACCAATCACTCTCCCCCTTTGACATCAAGGGCAAAGGGGCGGACTACCATACTCCCCCTGAGTACCTGTTGAAAACTAAGAATGAGCTCCCCCTTTATATGTGCTCTGTGATGAAATGTTGTCTGCAAAAAGATGTTCTACAAGAAAGAACATGACTCCATACATTATACGTAACCTTCCTATCATCAAGACTCATACATACATCCATTTCCCATCCAAGTGGGAATACACAAGATAAACAAAACTCATTCATCCCAGGCATAATGGGGAAACCAAAATAGGCCAACACATGACCTTGATATGAAAAGAAGTACATGACATAGAGACAAGAACAACTATCAGTAGAATCAACCTTCAGACCAGCACACATTGATCTACTCCACCAGAAAACTCTTGAGAAACCAAACCAAGGACTTCTAAGATAATGCCAACAATGCATCATTAGAAGAATATATGCTCCCCCTGAACCTGTTCCAGATGATCTCTGATAGACCCATTCGACCCACATAGACCGGCAAATGTACGTGTATCCACCTGCTTACAACAGACAAGATTCAACAACAGGATGATGTATCAACAACCCCCAGCTTCTGTCTGAGGTATTCAAATGTCTCCCTGGGCAATGGTTTGGTGAGTATATCAGCAACTTGTTCCTTGGAGGGAACATACTCCAATTTGACCTTTTGTTCCAACACTTGTTC